>LPNX010899420.1:263116-282318 GCA_001517045.1 Pseudotsuga menziesii | reverse complement strand
TTATTGAAATTCTATTGGTTCTTGAATTCCAACTCACAAAAACTTATTTTGGCACGTTTTCTTATAAGACCCATTTTAGACCCCAAATTTCCTCTAATGGTATGATGAGTGGATACTCGTTGGATACAAAATTTAATTCTACATCCATCGAGCTCTCCCGATCGAAATTTGAGTAAAAACATGGGGATTAATGTCAAAATACAAACAAAAAAGTAATTTTTTTTCTTTTCTTCCTCCAAAATTAAAAAATATTATGTTATTATTTTAACTATTATTTTATTAATTTTTTGTGGAGGCCCATTTTGAGTTGAAATTTCCTCTAATGAGTGTCTAATAACCCTAGTGCCCCACAAATTGTGGGGACTTTGCCTCCTCTAATCAACAAGGAGGTTTCTTCTTAACACAATGGTGGGGACTATTGCCCTGACTTACAATGACTCACCTAGGGTCGAATTCTCTAGGATAGTCTAATAACCCAAGGGCCCCACAACTGCGGGGACTTTAACCATTGACCAATAGGAGGGTTACCCACAATGACTTGACATGACTTTTATATTACAAAAACTTCTTGGAATAAACATCGAGGTATGACATGACTCAAATACATTACAGACACATCTCGGAATAAACACCGGGGTACAATACATAAGATATACAGATGAATACATTCTGAAGTTACAATTACATCAAAAAATAACACGTCAACAAACTTTCCCCTTTGGAAATCCACTCTTGTCCACATAGTTTGAAGAGCCAATATTGAAAGCACACAAGAAATTACAATGCATTATCGGCTCTACAGAACCATCTGAACCTCATACATCAAGCGAGATCTATTATCACGAAAAACTCTCACACCTACAACAATTTTGTGATTCACATAGTAAAGTGTCATCAACATACAACATGCATACAACAAAATGCATATTCACAAGATTCAAAGATCATATTTAGTCCAAAGTGGCCCCAAAACAGTAAAAAAACACAACATCATGGGTTTAACTTTGTTCACATGCGCTACAATGCACATCATCAGAACAACACCCACACTGCAACATAGAAATCCCTCTGAGATTCATGTGTCTGACATAAACAGTGGGATCTCACCCACCAATGGCACATTGAAGGCTCATGAAAGCTCCACTTACCTATTTGAATTCAAATTTGGCCTCTCACACACTTGGTTTTCTTAAATGGATGCTTGGTGTACTTTGGATCCAAAACATGGATCAATGGGTTTACACTATGATCTTGTTATTTCTTGGATACCTTCTGGCCTATAAAATAAGGCCATGGGCATGCTCATTGTAAGAATAATTTTGAGCAAAGTTATGATGTTGGAATTGTTATTGAGATTCCCCTTAGCTCACCTCTTCCCTCTTGCCGAGCATTTCGAAAGCTCCCTTGCCTCCTTCCCTCAAGGGAAAGTCCTCTTATCACATATTGGTTCATTAACCACTATACAAAAATTGTTGGACAAGAAAGGCCTCCCTTAGGAAGAGTTTTTTCCTCCTTTTGGTTCTCACCTCTCCAAGATGTTGTATTAGCTTGACCATTGGGAAATATACAACTGGTTTGGATCACACTTATTGTTGGAGTTTGCATCCTCTACTTTCTTTTTTATTTTGTTTAAGTTGTGTTATTATTTATTGGTTTTATTTTGTTTCCCTTTAACAATCTATTTCATGATCACTTTGGGTCATCCAACCACCTCACCTCGAAGGGGATCCAAATAATGAGGCCTTGTTGCATCCTACAAGGTCTATCCCCATCCCAAAGTGGGAAGGCACTCTTGTGCATTATTTCCCACAACAGTATGAGTTGGTGTGATTTCTAAAGAAATATGTTTTGAAGCCTTTCTTCCTTTGATCCTTCTTATCTCTCCTCTTATCCCTCCAATACTTCTTAAATTCAACTTTTTGTTTGTTTTAATCATACATGAATTTGGATTTATGAATTACTTATTCAAGAGTCTTGGGTTCATAAACCTAAAGTATATCTTTGTAAATGAAGGTAATCCACTCAATAATATCTATATCTTTACCTTTTCATCTCTAAGGAACCCAACATACTTTAGAAATTACAAAAAAAACATTTCATACTCCTCCATAGTCATTTTCCCAAGCTTGAGTTCAAATAAATCCTCCATCTTCTTCTCATAGTAATGTTCATATAGATACTTATGTTGATAGAACCTCTTGAACTACTTCCATGTGATCCTCTTTTCTCTGATATATTTCACTTTGACCATCTCATCCCACCAAACATAAGCATTTCCCTATAGTTGGTAGACAAAAATTCTAGTGTGTATGTTAGAGAAGTACTAATGTAACTGGATATGCTTCCTCATCCCCAATAACCAAACTTCTGCAACTTCTCCTTTCTTATGCTTACCATCAAAAGTGGGTGGATTAATATTCATGGGATACCCTTGCATCTGTTTCCCCGCATCTTATTTTATGACATCAATTTGAATACATTTATAGGATGCTCACTAATTATTCATATGAGTAGGAGATTTAACTACATGAGGTGGTGAGGCATAATTTTTAAAATATTCACAAGAAAAGCAATATGGTGAAAAAGTCTCATTGGAAAACTATCATATTAATTTAGAATTCACACTAAAGATACATATATATAGTACAATGGGTTATTCCACCTCATATAGATCTTTTCTTTTGGTGCTAGCACCTTGCATGGTGTCTAGGCCAAGAAATCCTAACTAAATCTCTTAGTCATCATTTGAAGATAAAACACTATTATCCTAATTTAATAATACAATTAAAGGTTACAATAAGACATTGTTATTTATAAGGTAATAAATTGGCTAACATCCTACCCCCTATCAACTAATCAATCAACAATAATGCAAAAATTGATATTCTAGAAATTTCAAAAGCCTTGAATTATGCTTCAATGGAAAATATGCCTGAAAAAACTATCAAAACTAGATGATGAATGGTTAATATGAAATAAATTGGAAGAAATATTAAATATGGAAGTGGGAAGCTGCCAATGTTTGAACATCTCCAAATTAATTAACCATCCCATCAAATGCCAAGTAATTTAGCTAGAATAAGATGATATCTTTACTAATTACTAAACATGTAGTATCACCACTTACAACCAGTGAATCACTAAAGTGCTACTCACAAAATGGTAGTTTGGGATGAGAACTAACTAATTAATACCATGTATCTTGTTTTTTGGGATTACCGCTAACCATTTGACACGTTTAGGTCTCCAACAACATCCCAATGTATCCCAATTGAATATTAAAGAGCAAGGAGAGAAGCCTAGATTCTATTATTAATATTCCCAAATGTTGATTTGATGAGAAGTTTCATATTCCATGCTAAAACTTCCCTGATTTGATTGTAAACCAATTGTCTAATTGAATTTTTATTCATAGGACTTAGAAACTTGAAAACTAGCTATCATCAATGATATCCCCCCTCCCCTTTGAGGTTCAAGGTGATATGAATGCAAACTTTATAGTGATACTCTATATATGATGGTTTTAAGTTGACCCCTAACATTTTCTACCTCGTAAATTGTGTCTTCATAAGAGTACTCCCCCCTTAAGGTGCAAGAGATTTTTGAAAGGCTATATGTTATAACATGTGTATTTACTCGAGAATTAATTATGTGGTAAGAAATTGATATAATTTCTTGGTTGTTGATGACCATTGCCAAGAATTAAACCACCCATAGTTTACTTTTAATCTTGCAAGTTTCTTCCATGTCAAACATCTATTCGATGAATGATTTAACTTGTCGAAATGATGGAAAGGATGGAGATCAAAACATTGATCTTCCATGTGAACAACTCATTGGCAATGTTGAAATTTTGCATTCAAATCCTAAATTGGAACAAGTGAAGTATAATCTTTTTGAAGGATTCTATCATTTTAGAATTGGATTGGTCTAGAATAGTCGAGAATATGAAAGGTAACTTCCTTTTAATATCCATGTCTTGTTCTGTGCTCTTTGAATTGGGTGGTGTGGGATATTGACCACTAACTAATGGTATGAAAACTTGTGTTCTTTAATTAACTATGTATGAAGGATTTATTCTTACGAATAGATAATGAATCATCAATCATACTATATCTATGACCTTGGTGTATTGGGTCATTTGTGTCATAGGTAGAATCAACCTTTTGAATTAGATCAAGTGTATCACAAATTGTATCAACCATTTGAGTTATATTGCATGTGCTACAAATTGTATTATTCATTTCCTTTTCACTTTATTGTAGTTGAAGAAAATGAACCATGTGATCCTTCCTTTTGAGTTTCTTTTGAAGATCAATTACATGGTTTTTGCAATCATTGAAATGTTCTTGTAGCTCTGTAATTTGTTGTTTTTATTTTGTAACTATTTTTTTCATTTACTTGTTGCAAATTTTCAATTGTCATGTAATCACTTGCTTGCTCTTATGTCACGTTCACTTGCTCATATGTCAATTTTAGGGTGTTAGATACTATCGATCATGCACCCAAAAATGTGATTTTACATTAATTTGACACTTTTATTGACAAACTTCAAAAAATGGACACTTGAAACTCCCCTCTTTGGCAATAAGTGACTCAACAATTGGAATTTGGACTTTGAAAATTGAAGGTGTATGGTTCAACCAAGAACGCACCTTATTAAAATATCAACTCAACTTGATTCGATTTGACACTTACAAAAAAACTATTCCAAGTTTACAATACATGTTGATGTCAAAGTTTAATTTATATATGAATATAAATTTCTCCTTTGATTACCAACTTGAATGGTATTAATTGCATTTGATTATGTTTCCTTCTCAATTGCAAGGTTTTAAATGATTCGTTGAAGATTGTTCTTGTAATATGTATTAATGGTTGGGAAAGGGGAACGACATGAGTCCATTGAGACTTAAGCACACAAAATATCATTTGTCCCCCTATTCAAATTTTGGGATGGATCAAGATCTTAATTATGAAATAGATCCCTCGTGAACATGAACCTAGTCCAAGTTTTACACAATGAACCTACAATTTTTTGAACTTGGGAAATAGATTCATCAATAGTACCACCCAATTACCTCTTTTTAAGTAAATGGTTTTTTCAATACTTCAACTATGAAATTTAATGGAGAAGGCCCCCATTGAACATTATTACAATGTTATTCACAATTTTGTGCACAATAGAATATATGTTGCTAATACGAATGACTTAATCCAAAAGAATCAATGACTTAAAATTGACTCTTTATCAAAAATTTGTGCAGCAAGTACATAATCCAAGTTATCTTGCTCACAACAATAGAAACTTTCTCAACATTCAAACTTTTCAATGTTTGAAAAAACCTCCACTTAAAAATATTGGTATTATGAATTGTTTTGCTAAAATAAATTGTGATAACATGGATTAAAAAAATACTAATACTGAAAGTCCAAGGTATTTTTTGCTAGAGCTTTTCGCAGGGATGTGTCTACAACATTCTCTATCCTTACTATATGTGGGTGAGTCCTAATTGACATAAATACATGCAACAATTTAAAAGGTTCTTGATATTTCTAAGCATCATCAAAGAGTAGAGACGGAAGGAAGAAAGGAAAGAACCTCTTGAATCCTACCACTTGTAGAAGATCCCCTTCATTAAGAATCAATTACCTTTACGCCTCCATTAGTAGCTTGCTTGACAATTCCTTACCTCTATCTATGCCTCTATGAACTTGAAAAACTTGAATTCTATCTACCAAATCTTGAATTCAAAACTAGATTTAAACACAAATTCAAACTCAAAATTGGGGGGAAACTAGAATTGCGTCATATTCAAAATAAGAAGAAAGTGCTTACAATCCAACTGTGGAGGTGGATCCCTTATCCTTTTCTTTAAACCATCCTTCCCATACATGCTATTTATCACCAAGATCTTGATATGGAAATAATCCTTCTAGCCTTATCCTTTAGCATGCATTTGCTTTCAATTGTTTGTCATTTACTTCACCTCATATTCCTTTCTTATATAGCATTGGTATTTATGCACCCAATCACTAACCATGAATGCATGATTAAAGTTTTTGATAAATTTTTATTATTTTCTTCAAAAAACCCACTTTACTTGGTTTTTTAGGCATTTAACTTGAATTTCCAGGATTTTGGGACAATTAATACATATAACATGTATTATTTCCACTCAAGGAGCTGTGGAAACTGGGTTTGGCCCTTAAGTAGTCTTGATCTTGACTTATTTTGAGAAACCTTTGTCTTCACATACTTTTTCCTTTGTGGAAACAGTGGTCTGATGAGAGATCAAATCTCTCAAGTTGTTCCAAATTCCAATCTTTATGTTATGGGTGAAATGAAGATATGTTTTCAGACCATCATTCTCAAGGGTGTTAATTTGATTGTTAACATATTCCCCATAAGGTGTGAGGTTTGAAGCTATGCTGAGGGCCGGAATACATTGAATACAATATGATACTATTCACACTGATACTCTTTGTACTAATACTCTTTAGTGATTTAGGCAAGATGGTAAAGGATTTGGTTCATAAGCATAGGAGTTGGAGAAGCACCTGCTAGTCAAATAAGGAAATTTCCCAAATATACAATATCTTCCTGAGGTGGGTATACCCATGCTCAGCAGTAAACAAGCATGGCCCTAAAAAATACACAATGTATCCATGTCAAAATTAATTTAAAAAAAAATGCATATATGCACTTCTAATGAGTGCAAAATATTCAGGTGTTCATGGTACTTTGACATAGAATTTTAATCTTGTGCAACTTGGGTAGTGCATCAATGACTGATACATCTGTCTTTATCGAGGTCTTAAATACAAACCAATGATATTACAAGTTTATTATGCAGCTATATGATCTGATGTCAAGAATAATAAAACACCATCTAATTATCAATCATTGATGTATACCATAAATAGATGAGGGGAGACCCACCGATAATGATTATGGACTCCAAGGTACTTGAGTACAAACTAACAAGTGTGAATAGATTTTTTGATGTAAAAAACTTGTAGAATCAAACAATAATGTTCATTAATGTATACCCACCATCATTTGTGAGGAAACCTGCCACTAATGACTGCAATATCAAAGGTACTCACTTGGGTTCCTAGATCCATTTACTAGATAATGATTTGGCATCGATCATAATAGATCCATTAGAAGGAGGGAATTAGTGCATCCCACATCAACTAACATGAAAATGGGATTAATAATATTATATAATTTGGTAGAGTTGTGAGATCTAGTATTGTATACTGACAGAAGGAAGGACGACATGATTGGTCAGGGATATTTGACGAATGATCAACACTGGTTTGAATTCCCTTGAACAAATAACACGACGTAGAATAGAAACTTGGAAACATAAGATTCAAGTAACTAAACATCATGAAATATTTCAATGCCAAATGCATTAATGAAATGTGACATAGATGATGGGAAGGATAACCCATTGGTGGAGATCTGCTCAACTTACCGGTATAGTTTATTTCCACAAATGTAATTGGTGTACTGATAGCAGATACAAAATTATGTGTCATGTTCAAGGGAGACTAGGATTGATTGTTTCCTCTGTTTGAAAGATTTAATATGACATGATTAAAGTATCCCCCTTTTTTCTTTATTTTTATGTTTTTTAATTTTGAGTACTTTTTTCACTTATTAGCTCAAAAAAAGGATAAATAATGCTATAGTACATGGGAGGGAAAAAGTGTTACATGGGTGTACTATGTTTTTCAAGAGCATGGGTCAGGACGAGGAAAAGATACATATTGCAAACAAGAACTGAGCTGGTTGTGCACACTCTTATTGATGATCCATCTAGATCCATCCATGGGTTGGCTATCTTAAGTAGGATTATGTGTCAACAGATGGAAAAATAGAACCAAGTAACTGCAGTTATCCAATATGGAGCAGCTTCAAGTAGGAAGGGGTAATGTGGTTTACTTCATGCCAATTCATGTAAAAACACCAAAATCATAAATCACCATGAATCATGGTCTATCTTCAAATACCTGAATCAAATAGTTCTCACATGTATAGGTCAAGTAAGCAGAAGCAATTGTTCATAGGCTTATTGAGAAAAATGTGACTACAAAGGTAGATAGATAACATAAGCAATAAGAACCAAAGCAATAAGCACAAATTTTATGCACATATTTTAATACATGCTTATGTAAATTGACACAAAATAGGGATCACATCAGGAAATGGTCAAAATTGTATGGAAGAGAAGTGTGTGGTCTCAAACTCCAGGTCATGATGGGACTAACTGGGCTCCCAGGCCTATGAGAATAACTCAGCATGGGCACCAAAATGACAATGGGGTGTTGACTAGGGTGTCCCAAGTTTGGTAGGATCTTCTGTCAGAATTGTGGAAAATATATATATATGATGATTTTACCCCCCAATTTCCAACAGGTTTGACCCTATGTCAAGTTTGGGTTGCAAAAAGTTCAAATGCATCTTCACAAAGGGATAACCTAAACCTATATTCATGCTTCCAAATATACCTGATAATATCGAGGAAAACACAAAGGATGCTCCTATACTTGGGTGGATTGAAACCAACTATGCTCCTAGTGGCCCCAAAAAAATGTCCTTAGGTGGGTGAAACCAAATTTTTATGACTTCAAGGATAGTTTCATCTGATGATAAAATTCCTTCCAAGAAATCAAGTGAGCTACGATATCTTCAACCAAAATAAGCGAAGTAACTAGATCATATTCCTCCATCAAGGGAAGGTTTTGATCCAAATCTTCTGAATCCATTTGAATAGATTGGTATGACACTTCTACAGTAGATAAGAGTTGCATCAATACAACAGGTTGTTATCTCCCACTGTCCTGAGCTGGATTTAGTGCATCTCCCATCCTAGTGATAGAATTTTTCTTACTCCTATATTTCTTCTTCTTTCCTCTAAGTTCCATGGATTGAGCTATGAGAATTTCAATATTTTTGGAAGTATTCACTGTGATTAACCTTGTACTTCTTATTTCCCCTAAGGTGCATGGATTGAAATATGAGGATTTCAAGAGTTAGGGAAGGATTAGCATGTTGATGTGTATCATGTCCAGTTGTAGGTTGTGAACTCTGAATAGGAATTTGTCCCATTTTCTAGGTAATCTACTCAAGGTTGTGGAAGGAACCCATCATACCATTGGAATGAGGTCCATATGGCATCCTATATGGATCAAATGCAAGTAATACAGGTTGTTTCAAAAAAAATATGTTACTTTCTAGAACCTCACCACTCCATTATGGATTGGGTTCATGGGTGGATTTCCCCCTTGCGGGGTTGGACTCCAAGAAGATTGGATATTTCATGGAATATGACCACACCATTTATGAATGGGTGGATTTCCCCCTTGTAGGGTTATACTCCAATGAGATTATTTATTTCCTATAATCTGACCACTCCAATGATGAAGTCCTTAGATTTGTATAGCATTCCAAGGTGGGTTTCCCCCTTGCAAAGGCTTCCCCTAAGAAGATTGGATATGGCTCAGAACATGTTCAATGGGTGGATTTCCTTCTAATGGAGTTAGGTCCTAAGAATATTTGTTACTTCCTAAAACTTGACCACTAGGTGGATTTCCTTCTGATGGAGTTCGGTCATAAGAATATTGGTTACTTCCTAGAACCTGACCACTAGGTGGATTTTCTCTAGAAGGAGTTGTGTCTCAAGAATATTGTTTACGTCCTAGAACCTGGCCACTCCATTGATTATGTCCTTGGTTTTGATTGGAATTCCAAGGTATGTTTCCTCCTTGTAGAGGTTGGATCCAAAAATATTGATTACTTCCTAGAACCTAACCACTGGGTGGATTTTCCCCTTGTGAAAGTAGGTCCAAAGAGTATTAGTTACTTCTTAGGTCCTAACCACACCATGTCATTTATCCTTGGGCTTGAAAATCATTCCAATTTAGCTTTCCTCCTTGTATAGGTTGGCTCTAAAAATATTGATTACTTCCTAAAACCTGACCACTCCATTGCAAAATGGGGTTGATAAGTGGATTTCCCCTAAGCATTGAGCTAGGATAAATAAGAGGATGAATCTCTTGGGAATTTCCTCCCATAGGTGAAGGATAATTCCAATTGGAATTTGTGTTCCAATATGAATTATTTCCAATAGGAATATTAACATTTCATCATAAAGGGTTGCCCCCAGAAGTAGAAACTAAACAACTATTGGGTGTACCAAGAGGATTTTGATAACCTCCTGCAACCATTTTATGTTGTATTGATGTGGCACCTTGAAATTCTCACGAAGCTAAAGAAAGTGTAATGTTTGTAATATTATTCCAACTTTCAAAAATATTTACTAATGACTTGCTCTTCGCAAGTATGACTAGGTTTCTAAGGGTGGATTTACGTGAGCAATTGTGTGATATTATACTTTCTTAATTTCAACTAGAGCAATATCATCAACTCTATCTATGTTTCATCCATGATGTGGAAAATTTTGAGAATTGGTTTTATGTTGTTCTTCTCTAGTAACATTTGGTTGGTTTTACAAGTATTTCAACTTTCAAGTCACGAAGATGTGGTTCATGTATTTGTCTCCACAATGTAGTGGGGCCTTCAAACTTGGGTAATGTGCTTTGCTGCCACCTTGAAGGGTGGACCAAGAGAGTAGTAAGTTTTAAGTTTAATAAAATGATTTGTTTATTGGAGTATATCAAAATACAGTTAAACAATCCTAAAGGAAACTAGACCCAACAAAAATCAAAGTGTCCACACATTTAAAACAGTCCTAAGAAAATCAGCAAGAAAACTTACTTCCAAATAACCGGAGTTGTCATGTCCACACCTTATTGAACACCAAAAGTGTTGACCTTTCCAAACACCTAGGGGATCGAAAGTGACATTAATTAATTAACCTAGGGAATTTTGTTAAATTATTATTTAGGAGGCTTGTACTTAGTTTTATTTTTTTGTCTTTATTAATTAATGTGCAAATAAATATGTGGAAATAAGTTTTCGTGTCAAGAGGGTGCATTGGGGAAAGCCAACTTCCCTAGGTTGATAATTAGAAACTATTAAAGGGACTAACAAAATCAAGGAGAAAGAAAAAAGGGAAAGTAACCAAAAGACAAGAAAAATAGTAGACAACTCTGGGCCTAAGGAGGGTGCAATTTCCATTTAGAGGGTCAGTTACAAAAGAAGAAAGTTCATAAAATTTGTCATAAGCAAAAGCATGCAACTCTGGGCCTAAGGAGGGCATAGTTTCCATTTAGGGGATCAGTTGCAAAAGCAGAAAGTGTAGAAATGTTGTCATAAGCAAAAGAAAACAACTGTGGGCATAAGGAGGGCACAATTTCTAAATTGGTGGAAAGGTTATTGACAGTGAAACATCTCACATGAGTCATACATACTATTTTATCAAGGTGGGCACACCATTTGGCTAGGGTTAGGGTATAGTGGAAACTTGCTCAACAAGTCACCCAAGTCACTCAAGGTTTATTTAAGGATGCTTTCAACTCCATTTCTTAGTTTGGTTGATGTACGTTTTGGTATTTATTGAAGCTAAGCTTGAACACTTTGGTGATGCACCCCAAGTCCCATGTTCCTCTCTTGCCCTCTTCTCCCCAAATTCATTGTAGGGAATATTGAAGCTAAGGAGAAGGTTTCATCCACTAATGGAGTTCTATTGTAGTTTATGACACCACTTCCATTCCAGTGCAATACATTACAGTGATTGGGATACTCTCCCATTCAAATCCCAGAGCTCTTTCCAATATTTCCTTCTTTTCCTCGGAGATTGATTATATGAATTTATGAGGATATTTTGATGGATATATGTCATTAATTGAGGTTATTATCAGTCCCTAATATCACTTTCATAATAGTACCAAAGTTTTTTTATAGTTCTAATGGTTTTCCACTACAATTCTACCTCAAATTCTAGTTTTCTACCCTTGTAATGACGTCTAAATTAATGAGTGAAGATATGAAAATCCTATGAGATTAAATTCAGTCATAAATACTCTATATTTATGTATTATTACATTTCTTCAATTATTACATAGTTTCAAATAAATTTGATTTACTTGCAAGAAGCATTTCAACACCCTAGCTAGAAAAAAATTGAAAAATGACTACTTTTATATTTCGAATGAGTTAGAGGACTGAATACTTTTGAATATTATTTACTTCACTTTTGAGAATTCACCAAAATCATATTTAACACCTTCCAATTCCAAAACTGAAGTTTAGTAACCCTTTTCCTATGTTTGTACTCCGCAGAATCCGAGTTTAGAGTGTCGTCCAAGTGACTAGTTTTTCCTATGAAATGTCCTAAACATCCCAAATATGTTATAAATCTGCATAGAAATTTGTATAGTGTCATATAAGTTCATATCAGAGCCATATCAATTTCCTCAAGCCACTGGTTATTGGAAGAAGAGGTTCACTCCTAGTTTGCACGGTTGGGACACCTAGAAGAGTGGGAGTAGACTTCAGCGAATCTGATTTCGAAACCTAAATGATCCAAAAATTACATGTTCTTATGGAAAGAACTAACTATTCCCAAAAAATTTCCCTTGGTTTCACCCTTAATCCCTTTACCATTCCCATTTCTGTCAGCAATGCCCACAACTCACCCTACATAAAGAAGTGAATGGTTTAAAATTAAAATTTAATTTCATATTCTAATTCATATCAGCAGCAGAGATAATATTCTGATCTGATTTCCTATCAGGGATATTACAGTGGTATCAGAGAATGGTCCTCCATACCTTCTCTTGATATTCCTTAATGGGTCCAAAATTCAATTTTGATTCTAAAAGGAAGGGCTCTAAAGAAGTGGAAGCTGACTATGTGGAAGGGAGATTCCATAAAGAGATGGATGAGAAGGATGAGTTCAGAAATTTTTTGAGAAATGTGTTTAAAGGGATGCAATGCATTTCATGCAATATCATTCATTCTGGTCAAGAGTCCATATAGTTCTTAGCTAAGCAGCTGGGTGCTAAAGATGAAGAACGAAGCAACATTGTATCCTAGTATGAAGAGAGAAAGATCATAAGTGTATCCATATTCTCTAAGATCGGGCCTTAGAATAGGCCTCTAGAATATAAATATGAACATAAGTTGCAGCCCCAACCCATGATGTCCAAGTTCATGGAATTCCTAAAGGAAGACCCTGAAGTGCATACTGAAACAATTGTTCCATGGGAGGAGAAATTGGTTGCATGTCAAACCTTGAGGGAGGAGTGCAGAAGGGTTTTGCCATTCAGAGAATTTTGTGAAACTCGGTATAGAGGGAAACCAAGAGGATTTCAAAGGCTGCCATATCAGAATTTTCAGTTGAGGAATGCCATTGATAGAATTACCTTACCATACTTTGATGGCACTTCGAAGTGCACAGTGAGCTCTTGGATTCAAAAATTGGGCACCTATTTCCAATTGAATCCTATAGAAGAGAAGGATTCCATCAACTTGGAATCCTTACATCTTGATGGGGATGCCAATGATTGGTGGTTTCATGGCATGAATACCTTGGGCCATGATCAAGTAGTTACCTATGATTAATTCACCTGAATATTGGTAGAAAGGTTTGATCGATGACATCCTGACATCTCTTTTCGTGAATTGGCACATATTATATAAGTGAAAACTCATGAATCTTACATATCAGAATTCCAAAGGTGGAAGTAATGGTCACCGATATCTCAGAATATAGGCTGATCCTTTTGTTTACAGAAGGACTAGAAGAACCTATGAAAGGGCTGGTGAAAGCTTACTAACCCACAACTCTGTAAGAAGCGGTGAGCATAACTAGAGACGTGCAAGATGCAATTCCAAGGAACAAGTATCCTCCCAGACCCTCCATGCCTCTTAAATTGTAGAATCAAATACCTTTGGTGAGGAAATTTCCTACCCTTGGCAAGAAATATTACTCCTACAAGGATCGACATGAGCTGAGGAGGAAAAAGCTCTGTTTTTTCTGCTAAGAACCTTGGGTTCTCGGCCACAAGTGTGTCAAGTGGAAGGCACGCTACATTTAAGTATTCTCCAAAAGTGATGAGGAGATGGTGGAAGAAGCTGAAATGGGAGATGGAGAATATGAAACAACTGAAGAAGAGGATGTTCTCCCTCAAACCAACAACACAATTGTAGTACACAATGGAGTACCCCGGTTCCATACATTGAGGCTAAAAGGGATACTGCAAGGCCAAAGAATCATAGTTCTTGTTGATGGGGGTTCCACCCACAATTTTATTGATGCATCCCTAGTGGAGAAAAGGAATCTTCCAACTGAGTCCTTTGAAGTATTCATTGTTGTCATCCCAGGGAATGATACCGTGGAATGCAATCGGTGGATTCCAAACCTACAAGTGAATCTAGGAGACTACACAGTGAAAGTCAACTTTTATGTTTTCATTGTGGCAGACACCAACATGGTGTTGGGAGTTCAATGGTTGTACTCTACTGCATAACACTCCATGAATTACAAAATACCCCAAAAAAGTTTCAAAGCTGCTGAAGGGAAATTAGTAGTTTTGAAGGGTATGAATACTTACCCAAGCCAATTAATTTATGCCAACAACATGAGATCCATTCTAAGGCACGGGGACATTGAATGGGTTTCTGAATGTCGAAGTAACACTGAGTGAACTACAATCAAATTTTCCTACTAGACCAAAGACATAAAAAACATGTTTCACGAGAAAAAATGGTTTTGAAAACCTTCCACATTGAAGGCCACCTGACCTTGGAATTGAACACATAATTGAGTTGGAATTTGGTACATTTCCAATAAAAATCCATCCCTGCAAGCATCCAAAGAAATTCAAGGATGAGATTGAGAAGGCCATCAAGGAACTCCTTGAGTTGGGCCTCATTAGACCAAGCTCTAGTCTATTTGCTTCTTTGGTGGTTCTGGTGAAGAAGAAGGATGGGACACTCAGAATGTGCATATACTATCAGGCCTTGAAATAGAAAATGATAAAGAACCGATACCCAATCCCCTAGATTGATGAGCTGATGGATGAACTGCATGGAGAAAAATTCTTCTCCAAAATAGATCTATGGTCGGGATACCACCAAATTAGAATGAAGGAGGAATACATACCGAAGACAACCATTCATTGTCATTTTGGTCATTTTGAGTTTTTGGTCATGCCATTTGGCTTGACTAATGCTCCGATAACTTTCCAATCATGCATGAACAAGGTGTTCAATGAGCATCTTCGTAAGTATGTCCTTGTATTCTTTGATGATATTTTGATTTATAACAGGACATGGGAGGAGCACCTGCTCCACTTAGATGTGGTGCTTACTATACTTGTAGATTGGTCCTTGTATGCTAAGTTGTCCAAGTCTGAGTTTGGCATGACCGAATTGATCTATCTCGGCCATGTGATATGTCAAGAAGGGGTCAAGGTGCACCAAGAGACGATAGAGGCCATATTGGGTTGGCCAAGCCCAAGGAACCTCACCCAACCGAGAGAATCCATTGGCCTTTGCAACTACTACCATAAATTTGTCAAAGGTTACTCCAACTTCACTACACCTTTGACAGATATGACTAAGAAGGGTGCATTTAGTTGGAATGGGGAGGCTGAACAAGATTTCCAAAATATGAAGGAGATAATGAGCATTTGCATTTTTTTAGTACTTGCTTTAACTAATTTCTCCAAACCTTTTGTGTTGGAATGTGATGCCTCGGGGGAAGGAATTGAAGATATTTTGATGCAAGAGAGGCACCCTATTCCATTCGAGAGAATAAAATTGCAGCCTCGTGAAAGGCTGTATTCAATATATGACAAGGAGATGTTGGTCATTATGCATTCATTGGCCAAGTTCCGACAGTATTTGGTGGGAGGAAAATTTATAGTGAAGATTGATCACAACAGTCTAAGGCACTTCCTAACCCAAAAAGAGCTCAATGATAGGCAGCAGAAATGGGTGAGAAAATTCCAATCCTATAACATTGATATTGAATATAAAAAGGGAAAGATGAATGTTGTGGCTGATGCACTTTCCTGCAATCCCACACTCTCCTTGTTGTAGATGCTAACTGAGTGGAAGATACATTTGGGCACATAATATTCAAAGAATTAGTTCGCTTGTGAAATTTTGGATGGTGTAAGACAAAATGAAGAATAAAAGGTACATGATGACCTCATATATTGCAAATATAGAATATTCTTAGTGCTCGGATCTACACTAAAGAAGAATATTCTAGAAGCTGCACATGATGCACCAGTGGCTGGCCACTTTGGTTTTCTAAAGACTTACTAGAAGGTAAGAGAGAGATTCACATGGAAGGGTCTCAAGGAAGATGTTATCATGCATGTGAGGGATTGTATTGCATTCCAGTAGAACAAAGTGGAGTGCACACACCCTATTGGACTCCTACATCCTCTCCCTATTCCATAACAGAAATGGGAAAGTGTCTCCATGGACTTCATCACAAGGATGCCAAAGGCTCAAAGAAAAGATATCGTTTATGTGGTGGTTGACAGGTTGACCAAATTTGCACACCTGTTTGCAGTCACCTCCACAATATCAGCTAGTGAGGTTGCTGCTATATTTTTCGACGATGTTTTTAGGTTGCATGGGTTTCCCAGAACCATAATCAATGACAAGGACAACAAGTTCACTAGTACCTTTTGGCAGGCTCTGTTCGAGCTAGTGGTAACAAAACTTAATATGAGCACAAGCTATCACCTCCATACTGATGGATAAACTAAAAGGGTGAATCAATGGATTGAAGCGTACCTTCGTAACTATGTCATGGGACAACAGAGAGCTTGGACCACCTCTCTCCACCTAGGATAATTCTACTTTAACACTACCTTTCATCTCTCCATCAAAATCACCCCATTCATGGCCTTGTATGGGTATGATGATCCATCTTTTTCACATTTAATGTTTGGAGACTACAGAGCCCAAAAAGATAAATATTGGTTACAGGAAAACCAAGACATCCTAAGGGAATTAAAAGAGAATTTGCAGGTGGCGTAGAACCAACATAAAATGTATGCATATAAGCACTAGATTGACAGAGTATTCTAGGAATAAGACTTAGTCTACCTAAGGATGCAACCTTACAGATAGTCTTCATTGAAGAAGAAGGGGGATGAAAAAATCCAGCCAATATTCTATGGGCCTTACAAAATTCTAAGAAATATTGGTGAAGTGGCCTATGAGTTGGAATTGCCATCAGAGAGTAAGATCCATAATGTTTTCCACATATCATGTATGAAGAAAGAAGTTGGCCAAAAGATAGTGGCATCATAATAAATTCCACCATTGGATTATGAAGGCCATTTCTTCTTAGTTCCAGAGAAAGTGTTACATATCATAGAAAGGTAGCTGAGGAACATAACCTTTAAAGAATATTTGATGCAGTGGAAGGGGTTACCCAATGAATATATCGCTTGGGAGGGTGAGAAAATTTTACAGCATCGTGGCTTTCTTCTACTTGGGGATAAGAAGACTTGGTAGGGGAGGACTGTCATGTCCCCACCTTATTGAACACCAAAATTGTTGACCTTACCAAACACCTAGGGGATCAAAAGTGACATTAATTAATTATCCTAGGGAATTTTGTTAAATTATTATTTAAGAGGCTTGTACTTGGTTTTATTTTTTTGTCATTATTAATTAATGTGCAAATAAATATGTGGAACTAAATTTCCACGTCGAAAGGGTGCACTAGGGAAATCCATCTTTCCTAGGTTGATAATTAGAAATTTTCAAAGGGACTAACAAATAAAGGAGTTAGAAAAAAGCTAAAGTAACCAAAAGCCAAGAAAAGCAGTCAAAAGTAAAAGAAGGAAACTCTGGGCCTAAGGAGGGAATAGTTTCCACTTAGAGGGTCAGATACAAAAGTAGAAAGTGTAGAAAATATGTCATAAGAAAAAACAGGATACAATGGGCCTAAGGAAGGTGCAGTTTCCATTTAGGGGATCAATTACAAAAGAAGAAAGTGCAGAAAATTTGTCATAAGAAAAACAAGGCAACTTTGGGCATAAGGAGTGTGAAATTTCTAATTTGCAGGAAATTTTATTGACAGGGAAACATATCACATGAATCATACATACTATTTTCTCAAGGAGGGTACACCATTTGGCTATGGTTAGGGTTTAGCAAGTGGCAACTTGCTCAACAACTGAAGGAATTTCTCAACAAGGAACCCAAGTGACTCAAGGTTTATTTAAGCATTCTTCCAACTCCATTTCTAATTTTGGTTGATGTATGTTTTGGTCTTGATTGAAGCTAAAATTCAACATAGAGTGATGAACCTCAGTTATCTTAGGTGATGCGACCTAAGTCCCATGTTCCTCTCTCCCCCTCTTCCCCTTATCTTCATTGTGGGGAATAATGAAGATAAGGAGTAGATTTCATCCACTAATGGAGTTTTATTGTAGGTTCTGAAGCCACTCCCATTCCATTGCAACACACTATAGTGATTGGGATACTCTACCATTTGAATCTCAAAGCTCTTTTCAATATTTCCTTCTTTTCCTGAGAGATTGATGATCTGAAGTTATGATGTGAGATTTATGGACCTCTTTGTTGTTAGGAATTACGCCCTTCTACAAACAGAAGTTGTTCCTATGGTCTAAATGGTTCAGATCTAGAACAAATAGTTCACAACAAGGTTGGAAGACTTCTCCTAGAAACTAGAGACACCTGGAATACAATCTTTGATGGAATGATGTGGCTCTTCACCTATGGCGAAATATCTCCAAGAAAATACCTGCATAAACACATCAAACACAAAAGATAAAAAGTACCAAAACATCATCTATAGATCTATATTGGTGACTAAGGAATCCGATAATAAACATGCAATATTATACATAACAAGTATATGGGAAAGGAACCAACTTTGCATTGATAAATAATGAAAGAGTTTACAACCTGTGCCTTAGTGTTGATGCACTCCTCCACAAAACCAATTTATTATCCCCAATAGTTCCAACGTGCTCCTCTATGCTCACTCTAATGGATCAGGCCAGAATGTCAAAATGGCAGCATGACTTTGCTCTCTCCTCAACCATGGGGTATGAGCCTATTTTTATAGGCCTCAAATGGATAGAGATGGTCAAGATTTTGGTGGCTGAGGTGGATAGGAGATCCCCAAAGGATGGATCTTGAGCTCAACTGTCAAATCCCCAAATTTTCAAAAAAAATTTAAACTTTTATAAATAGCATAAATTCACATTAATGCAAT
>LPNX010899420.1:200226-229469 GCA_001517045.1 Pseudotsuga menziesii | reverse complement strand
ACTATGAAAATGTGTCCAAGTGTTAAAAATAGGAATTGAAGAGGTGGTTTGGAAATGCACGCCATAGGATGTGGTTGTGTAGATAATTTCATCCAAAGGTGTGGGTCTGTTATCTAGTAAATTTTCTATCTATCCCTTGGTTCAGTATCTGTAATAAATATCACATGTGTGAAATATAAATTTTTTAAATTGAAAAAAAATTGTCTGAAAAGCCATTTTGAAATTCCCGCTAGAGGCTCTGTGTGTGCCAATAAATATATTAAAAAGTATGAATCTCTTCTCTGATGATGTATCCATATATCCATAGTATTAGATCCTAATATGGTGAACACACATGTGAGATATGGATTTTTCAAGTTGGAAAAAAAATGTTTTCCTGTTAAAAATAAATGAAATCTTCCCAAGTGTTAAAACCAGTTACAAAAGGCTATTTTCAAATTCCCACCAACTGTTGTCCTTGAGCCAAAAAATTAATCCAAAGGAATGGGGATTTTCTTTGGTGATCTTTCTATCCATCCATTGTCTCACATATTTATTCTGGTGTTCACAAGTGCAAAAGACAGGGCTGCAAATTTAAAGAAAAATAAAGTATGACAGTGTAAAAAATATGACTAAGTGATGAAAACTTTCCCTAAAGCAGTTGCCTTATGAAAATTTCCACCATAATTCATTGGTAAAATTAAATGCCCTCCATGACCTGTCAGTTTGTATCTTGTTAAAGTACCTATCTAGCCATGGTTTCATTTCTCATAAAAAGTGCATGAAGAAAAAGATATGGGTCTACCAAAATAAGTCTTTTTGGGAAAATTAGTCAAAATGGCCTTGGGAAAATGACCATTGTTATTCATAGATTAATAAAACTGCATGCCCTATCCTGTAAGGATGTAGCTTGTTTACCTGGATATCTAACCATGGTCTCAGTTTGTCTTAAGAGTGTTTGTGGAGAAAGTTATGGATCTTGCAAAACAGGGGTTCTGGTAGTTTTCTTCAGCAAGTACTCTAAAATGCACGCCTAGGTCAGAGGAAGAATAATCTGAAGGTGAAATGAGTTTTTTTGTGCTTAGTGAGATATTCTACATCATTTGGTGACATTGGTTCAAGGTTTTGGTGAAATAAAAAAATCACCTTGAAAATGTCACAATTGTCCAAGTGTTAAAACTAGTAATAAAAGGCCATTTAGAAATGCCCGCCACATGTTGTTCCTATTTCCAAAAATTCATCAGATGGCATGGGTCTGTTCCTTAGATATTTTTCTACCTATACATGGTTTTATTTTTCTTTTTTATGATAACATGTGCAAGGAATACATCTGTCAAAATGAGAAAAATCATAATGGCCACCAAAGATAAACTATGAAAATGTGTCTGTGTTAAAAATAGGAATTGAAGAGGTGGTTTGGAAATGCATGCCATAGGATGTGGTTGTGTATATAATTTCATCCAAAGGTGTGGGTCTGTTATATGGTAAATTTTCTATCTATCCCTAGGTTTAATATCCGTAATAAAGATCACATGTGTGAAATATAAGTTTTCCAAATTGAAAAAAAATTGTCTGAGAAGCCATTTTGAAATGCCCGCCAGAGGCTCTGTGTGTGCCAATAAATATATTAAAAATTATGAATCTCTTCTCTGATGAACTATCCATATATCCATAGTATCATATCCTAATCTGGTGAACACACATGTGAGATATGTATTTTCCAAGTTCAAGAAAACAAATGTTTTCCTGTTAAAAATAAATGAAATCTGCCTAAGTGTTAAAACCAGTTATAGAAGGCTATTTTCAAATGCCCACCAACTGTTGTCCTTGAGCCAACAAATTCATACAAAGGCATGGGGATGTTCTTTAGTGATCTGGGTATCCATCCATGGTCTCACATATTTATTCTGGTGTTCACAAGTGCAAAATACAGGGCTTCAAATTTAAAGAAAAATAATGTATGAGTATGTAAAAAATATGACCAAGTGATGAAAAATTGAATGTGATGAAAAATTGCCCTAAAACAGTTGCCTTATGAAAATGTCCACCATAATTCAGAAGTAAAATTAAATTCCCACCCTAACCTTCCATGTCGTATCTTGTTGAAGTACCTATCTAACCATGGTTTCATTTCTCATAAAAACTACCTCAAGAAAAAGATACGGGTGTGCCAAAACAAGTCGTTTTGGGAAAATTAGTCAAAATTGCCTTGGGAAAAATAACAACCATAATTCATAGCATAATAAAAATGCACACCCCATCCTGTAAGGTTGTATATTCTTTACCTGGATATCTAACCATGGTCTCATTTTGTCTTAAGAGTGTTTTTGGGGAATGTTATGGATCTGCCAAAACAAGAGTTCAGGCAGTTTTCTTCACCAAATTCACTAAAATGCATGCCTAGGTCAAAGGAATAATATTCTGAAGGTAAAATGAGTTGTGTTGTGCTTAGTGAGATATTATACATCATCTAATGACATTGGTTTAGGTTTTTGGTGAAATAAAAAAATCACCTTGACTGCGTAAAAAATATGACTAAGTGATGAAAAATTGTCCTAATGCAGTTGCCTTATGAAAATTTCCACCATAATTCATAGGTAAAATTAAATGCCTACCCTGACCTGCCATTTCATATCTTTTTGAATTACCTATCTAACCATGGTTTCATTTCTCATAAAAAGTGCCTCAAGAAAAAGATACGGGTCTGCCAAAACAAGTATTTTTGGGAAAATTAGTCAAATTTTTCTTGGGAAATAACCACCATAATTCATAGCTTAATAAAAATGCATGCCCAGTCCTATAAGGTTGTAGCTTGTTTACATGGATATCTAACCATGGTCTCGGTTTTTCTTAAGAGTGTTTGTGGAGAAATTTATGGATCTGGGAAAATAGGGGTTCAGGCAGTTTTCTTCACCAAGTTCACTAAAATGCACGTCTAGGTCAGAGGAAGAATATTTTGAAGGTGAAATGAGTTGTGTTGTTCTTAGTGAGATATTATACATCATCTGGTGACATTGGTTCAGGGTTTTGGTTAAATAAAAATATCACCTTGACTGTGTAAAAAATATGACTAAGTGATGAAAAATTGCCCTAATGCAGTTTCCTGGTGAAAATTTCCACCATAATTCATAGGTAAAAGTAAATTCCCACCATGACCTTCCATTTCGTAGCTTGCTAAAGAACCTATCTAAACTTGGTTTCATTTCTCATAAAAAGTGCCTGAAGAAAAAGATATGGGTCTGCCAAAACAAGTATTTTTGGGAAAATTAGTCATAATTTCCTTGGGACAATGACCACCATAATTCATAGCTTAATGAAAAAGAACGCCCCATCCTACAAGGTTGTATCTTTTTTACCTGGATATCTAACCATGGTCTCAATTTTTCTTAAGAGTGTTTGTAAAGAAAGTTATGGATCTGTCAAAACAAGGGTTCAGGCAGTTTTCTTCACCAAGTTCACTAAAATGCATGCCTAGGTCAAAGAAAGAATATTCCGGAACTGAAATGAGTTGTGTTGTTCTTAGTGAGATATTATACATCATCTTGTGACATTGGTTCAGGGTTTTGGTGAAATAAAAAATCACCTTGATTGTGTAAAAAATATGACTAAGTGATGAAAAATTGCCCTAATGCAGTTGCCCTTTTAAAATGTCCACCATAATTCATAGGTAAAATTAAATGCCCTCCCTGACCTTCCATTCCATATATTTTTGAATTAACTATGTAACCATGGTTTCATTTCTCATAAAAAGTGCCTGAAGAAAAAGATATGGGTCTACCAAAACAAGACTTTTTGGGAAAATCAGTAAAAATTGGCTTGGGAAAATGACCACCATAATTCAAAGATTAATAAAAATCCATGCCCCATCCTGCAAGGTTGTATATTGTTTACCTGGATATCTAATCATGGTCTCAATTTGTCTTAATATTGTTTGTGGATAAAGTTATGGATCTACCAAAACAAGGGTTCATGCGGTTTTCTTCACCAAGTTCACTAAAATGCACGCTTAGGTCAAAGGAAGAATATTATGAAGGTTAAATGAGTTGTATTGTGCTTAGTGAGATATTATACATCATCCGGTGACATTGGTTCAAGGTTTTGGTGAAATAAAAAAATTACCTTGACTGTGTAAAAAATATGACTAAGTGATGAAAAATTGATCTAATGCAGTTGCCTTGTGAAAATGTCCACCATAATTCATAGGTAAAAGTAAATGCTATCCCTGACCTGCCATGTTGTACCTTGTTGAAGTACCTATCTAACCAAGGTTTCATTTCTCATAAAAAGTGTCCGAAGAAAAAGATACGGGTCTACCAAAACAAGTCTTTTTTGGGAAAATTAGTCAAAATTGTTTTTGGAAAATGACCACCATAACTCATAGCTTAAGAAAAATGCATCCCCATCCTGTAAGGTTGTAGCATTTTTACCTGGATATCTAACCATGGTCACAGTTTTTCTTAAGAGTTTTTGTGGAGAAAGCTATGGATCCGCCAAAACAGGGGTTCAGGCAGTTTTCTTCACCAAGTTCACTAAAATGCACGCGTGGGTTAGAGGAAGAATATTTTGAAGAATATTCATAATCTGGTGCCATTGGTTCAGGGTTTTGGTGAAATAAAAAAATCACCTTGACTGTGTAAAAAATATGACTAAGTGATGAAAAATTTACCTAATGCAGTTGCCTTATGAAAATGTCCACCATAATTCATAGGTAAAAGTAAATGCCTGCCCTGACTTGACATGTCGTAGCTTGTCATATCTAACCATGGTTTCATTTTTCATAAAAAGTGCCTAAAGAAAAGATATGGGTCTTCCAAAACAAATATTTTTGGGAAAATTAGTCAAAATTTCCTTGGGAAAATGACCACCATAATTCATAGCTTAATAAAAATGCATGCCCCATCCTGTAAGGTTGTAGCTTGTTTACCTGGATATCTAACCATGGTCTCAGTTTGTGTTGATCCTAGATTTGTTATCATTTTTTGCAGTTAAATTATTCATTTAAACACATATTTTGTTATCTTTTGTATATTTTATGACACATAGATCAATATTCAACCTCGGGTATGAGTGTTTTTAAGGTTTATATGAAATCTTTTTATTTATCATTTTTTATGGTTTCTTAATTAAAAATAACATTATTAAAGCGCATTTGATGTATTAATTGATTTGTATATTTGTTTGCATATTTTATAATCTTTTTGGGTCAAATCAATAACAAGTATGCATTCATCCTACCTTGCGCACAGCACGTCTAGCTTGACGTCCAGCTTGTCATCCAGCTCACTGCGTGAAACTCATTGGTAGTTGGCCAGATGTTGAAATGTGTTACCATAGGCTTTAGTTCTTAAATACACCAGCAAACAGACATTTGTTCGCCCTAGATCTCCGCCCAGTGTATCCAGCTCGCTGTCCATCTCACAACGCAGCTCACCTTCCAGCTCGTTAACTAGATCGCACGCTGTTGATAACTGATTTCAAGCATTAAAACATTGGGACCATCTGCAAACTGTTTTGTTGTCCACGTGCCCAGGTGATAGCATGATCATTAGTCTAGAAGGATCGTCGGTGCATTGATTTCACCCAACACCAAGTTGTTCACTTCCCATGCGTTCAAAGGATGGAGCGTCTTCAGTCTAGAAGGATTGCTCGTGGCCTCCTCTGCCTGACTCCAAACTACCACCGGTCTGTGTGTTTAAATAATAGAACGACCTGCATTATAGAAGACCCACTATGTATGTTGCCCTTGATCACCGCCATTCCACAGTCGCGCTAAAGAAGGACTCATGTGCCACATCTAAAGACCTGCTACGCTGAAGAAGGAACCTGTGCATATGTTGTCCAGTGAAAATAACCAAAATCACGCTGAAGAAGGGAGATGCTTATGCGCTGGCCTATGATTAATTAAATTTCCATTATAGTCAACTAAATTTAGAGAGCAATCAACCACTAAAGGGTCGACTTGCTCATCTCTGTAAATCATTATATATATCAGCCTCCGTGCGAGAGCTCAGTTAGCTAGGAGAGTTGGTTTTTATCAGTTCATGCGTTGGTTTGTTCTTAAGCACATTGTATTTATGTTCCACCATCTAAATAAAGAGTTGTATGTGTTGCTATTGAA
Organism: Pseudotsuga menziesii; assembly: GCA_001517045.1. NCBI lineage: Eukaryota > Viridiplantae > Streptophyta > Pinopsida > Pinales > Pinaceae > Pseudotsuga > Pseudotsuga menziesii. The sequence continues at coordinate 223,372 of LPNX010899420.1, read as the reverse complement.
GATTGTGTTTAAGTAGAATTTAGCCAGGCATCACCCCTGATTGCTGAGAGGGCCCCTCATCAACTAGAGGTTCATTTTCTTTGTTTAGATTAGTTTCTTTTCTGTTTTAGCTAGTCTAGTTTAATTTATAGTTTGCTTCCATTAGATTATAGTAAATGTTATTCTATTTGTTTTTTGTAATACATTAACTTAGTTTTATTTCGAAGTTAATTATTTAGATAGGCACATAGCTTGCTTTCAGTTATTTGCTTTCAGTCATTTTGTTTCTAGTTATTCCATTTCCAGCATTACTTTCAGTCTTTGTTTTAATTTGCTGTTAAATAGGTTTATTTACTATTTCGATGCATTAGAATTACATCTGCATGGATTTAGTTGAAGATTAGTTCATTCAATTTAGTTTTTACCATTTTAACTGTGCAGCCTGTCATTCGGACGGTCTGTTCAGTCTGTTATTCAGCCACCCCTTTTAGACCTACAACTCAATCTGTGATTCAACCCTTAGTTATGTTTTCAGTGTTTTTTTTATGTATTTTGAGATTGTTTTAGTTTTGTTTTGTTAATGTTTGAATTATGTTTTGACTGTCATATTTAGATGTTAGTTTTGTTTAACATTAAAGTTAAAGTTTAATTGTTTTAGGTTATTTATTCAACTTTTCTTGTTTTCCTTATTTCTTTTTGCTTGAATGTATGTCAAGTTGTTTCTGTTTCTTGAATGTTATTGCTAATTTTGTTTTAATACTGTATTATTTTGTGTTTATGTTTCTTAGATTGGTTTATTCGTTTGCATGTGAGATTGAGTGTTATATGTGTTTTCTTTAGTATGTTTTTAGGTTGTCTCTTTTATGTTGTGTTATTGTTGAAAAAACTTGTAGGACAAAACCTAAAGATATTTCTTTTATTAAGTTTTCTACTTGCTTCTTTTATCAAGTTTTCTTTATTAAGTTCTTTACTTGCTTCTCTTATTATTTTTTCTAGTTGTTTATAAGTTAAGTTTTCCTTGTACCCTAGTTTTCTATTTGAATAGTTAATTGTTGATTGTATTTCAGTTTAAAGTTTATTATCAATTATTTAGTTTATTATTCTATCCCAGTTTGATTACTTTAATAATTGCATTTTTAGGAGTTTGACTCAGTTTTTCATTTTAAAATACCTTTCGATCTTCTGTTTGTTAAAATATTTACACGACACCCTCTACCTTTGCATATATTTTGTGTCAACTCAAAGATTACCAACCCCAGTTGATAACTAAAGAATATGTGGATTAATTTAGACATAATAACACCCAACAATTTTGGCGTCGTTGCTGGGGAGTTGTTCTGTAAGGTAGAGTAGAACTCTTTATGAAGTTTAGCAATAGGTTGGTAGCGGGGGAGCGGTAAGATGAGAGGTAATAACGTATGCATCTGTTATAATAGGCGCCCCCAAATCCAACAACAGTAGTAGCATAGGTTTTATTTAGTTTAAAATTATTTCATGATTATAATTAGAGATCCTCAGGGTAGATTTGTCAAGACCAAAATTTATTGAAATCCCTACTAACTACCATAGGGGATGTAATTCCCCAACTACTAACTCACCAGAACGGTATCAAAAGGTACCTATAGGAAGTAGTTATACCCTAAAACCTAAGGAGACTCTCTCAGAAGATATTACTGGAGAAGCCATAGAAGGAGAAGGGGCCTTGGCAAGGGGTCCTAAGGACCTCATTCCTGAGGAATTTCAATTGGATCAGCCATTAGAAATCTCCATCCCTCCACTAGTTTCAATCCAATTAACATAACTTTTGCACTAGTAGGATATAGGAATTTTGTTGACTTTGTTGATCCTACTCAAGTAAAATCTCTCTTTGGAACCTCAGTAGATCCAGTTATTTCGCAAATTGAAACTTCTACAGCAGAACCTACTATCCCTTTAAGATTCAATAAAAACACGGTTGATCAGAGGAAGATCTATCTCGAAAAAGAACATTGGGACGCTCCATTATCACCTCGAAAGGAGCCTCCTAGGTATATCTACGTTAATAATCCAGCTTATATGGAGAGACAGGGAGAAAACGAAGATCATGATGAAGTTATAAATGAAGAAGGAGAAGGGCAAAATCGAACTGAGGCTACCTTTGTGTTCCCTATTTTAGATACCAAGCATGATGTAACTATGAAAAACATCCCTCCTTTCTCCTTACCTACTTTCTATGGAAAAAGCAATGAGGACCCAGACACATTCCTATTCGAGTTTGATATCCTTTGTAGGAGTTACAATTATCTACAATATGCTCACAAACTAAAAATCTTTCCCACTACACTAAAGGATTCCGCCTTGAGATGGTTCATGGGATTAGGAGAATCTACTATTAGGACTTGGGATGATATGAAAACCTCATTCTTGCAAAAATATCAAGAATACTGCAAACCTAAGGACTCTTGACATGATATATTCAATATACAACAACTTGAAGATGAGAGCTTGGAGGACTATCTCGAGAGGTTCATTTATACATTACATCAGTCTAAATATAATGGCCTCCAAGAAGATGCAGTACGTACACTTTTCCTTAAGGGGATCTCCGAGGACTTGTTAGAAAGTCTTAATCTCATGGCAGCTGGCGATATTTCTCATAAATATTTTGCACAGATTGGTGAGATGTGTAAAAATTATTCTAAGAGTAGACTAAAAGCTACGAAATTTTTTTGAGAGCCTTTTAGTAGAAATATAAGAGGAAATATTCCTGGTTCAGGAGGAATTACAAGAGTAGAGACAGGAAACCTATTGGAGAATTTTAAGACTGATATCTTAGGAGCAATCGGTTCTCAACTAGATGCTTTACAAGTCAAGAAGAGTCAGGATGAAGAACGAGCAGCAATGAGTATCTTTTGTCCAATATGTAGAACCAAACATCCCCAAAGGGAATGTCCATTAGACAACATCTCTGTATGCCACATCTGTACATAAGAACATCCAACAAATAATTTCCCATCCTTTCCTGGATTTCAATCCATTTATAAGAGTGGGGATGTAGCGGAAACATCTAGGAGGCCTCCTTGGTAACCTAGAGCCCAACCAGCATATCCAAACTTTCCACCACAACCTCCACTCTACTATCCTCTGTATCAACCACCTCAACAATGGAACAATTCTAGCTAGCAGAATTGGCCACCTCAATACCCTCCTCCTCAATTTCCACAACAACAATATTGGTCTCTAGGATGGAGAGGAAAACTATATCCTTAGCCACAACCTATTCCTGCACCTAATCATCATTATCCTCATAATCAAACAAACTTCCATCAAATTCTACCTGGATTTGTACCTCTAGTTCCGTTTATCACACATCAACCTCATCACTTTCAGAATGAAAATCCTCCTCGACTGATATTATTACTTGCACAGCCGATACATAAACCAATTCAAGCTCTTAATAGAATTGAGTTGCAAACTCTTCAATCATGCCTTATTTCAACTGTACCTATACATGAAATTCAATAACGATCAGGAAGAGTTGTGAATAATAAACCCCAAGTCATTAGTCATCATTTAGGAACCAAATGAAGAAGAAGAAGATTCAAGTGAACCCGTGAATGATGCTATTTTGGAGGATGTGAACATTGCAAAGGTTCCAATGCACACCCATCATCCATAAGAAACTATTCAGGAGCAAAGAATTCCTCCATTTCCAAAGAGACTAGTAATAGAAAAACCTGTAGTTCATCCAGAGTATAACATTTTGAATGAATTAAAGAACATCTGTATTAAAATCCCTCCATTACAAGCTATTAAAGATATACCAATCTATAGTAAGGTAATAAAGGAGCTATTTATTAAACACCTAGGAAAGAAGCAAAAGGACCCTCTTACAATTCATGTTATGGGAGAAATGTCTAAATGTATGACAGGACAGTCCCAGATTGCAAAATATACCAATCCAGTAGCCCCAGTAATGACTATAATTATAAACAACACCACCATAGAAAATATATTAATCGATTTAGGATCCGCTATCAACATGATGACCACCGCAGTTTTAGAAGTTTTACAGTTAGGACAATTTCTTCGACCTACTCCTTCCATCCTGGAACTAGCAGATCACACTACGGTAAAACCCACTGGAGTCCTAGTTGACATTATTGTATCAGCAGCTTCATGGGAATACCTTGTTGAATTTATGGTTGTAGAATCAAAGGATCCTTCTAAAGGACATCCTATTATCTTGAGAAGACCATGGTTAGCTACCGCAAATGCTTTTATAGGATGTAGGGATGGAGAGATGATTATTTCCAATGGGTTGTCCACACAAAAACTTGTTTTATACCCCCAAGCACAACCAATAACTGAAAATTCATGGTGGTTAATTTTTCTTTGCGGGATGAAGAATTTTATGATCTCTCCCTTCCTAGTGATTTTTCTTTAGCACGTCAAGAGAATACCACTGAGAATGTATTAAACAAATTTATTTCTTCAACAACCTGTTCAGATTTTCCTCATTCTTTTGCTTAATTTGATCAAATTTTTGGAGATGAGTTTCAATAGAATATGGCTCTCTCAATGTTTATAGAAACACCTTGTGTCTTCACAATTGAAGAGCATACAGGACCATATACCATACCTTGTGAGGTTGGCCTTGAAAAATTCTTACATATAAATGCAGGATCAAGTGAAAAGGCTAACAAGCACAGCTGCTTGAAGTTCTAAAGAAACAAGCTAGAGAATTTGCATGGGAATACATAGATATGAAGGGTATACACCCCGATACCTGTATTCACCATATTTATATGGATCCTATCATGTCACATGTAAGGCAGCCATAGAGGAGGATGAATCCCGCTCTAAAGGATATAGTAACAAAAGAATTACAAAAACTCCTCACTGCTGGTTTTATCTATCCTATTTCCGACAGTAAATGGGTATCTCCTTTAGTAGTAGTCCCAAAGAAATTCACAGGGAAATGGCATATTTGTGTTGATTTTAGAGAGTTAAACAAAGCTACACTTAAAGACTACTTTCCTTTACCTTTTATCGATCAAGTATTAGATACTCTGTCAAGTAAACAATATTTTTCCTTTCTTGATGGGTATAGTGGTTACAACAATATTTTAATAGCACCAAAAGATCAAGACAAAACCACTTTTACATGTCCTTGGGGAACATATGCTTATCGAGTTTTGTCATTTGTCTTATGTAATGAACCTGCCACTTTCCAACGAACAGTCTTAGCAATCTTTTTCGATCTTATACATGACTGTGTGGAGGTATACATGGATGACTTTACGGCCTATGGTAATAATTTTCAAGAATCCCTTGGCAACCTCGAGAAGGTATTGATCCAATGTCAAGAAACGAATTTATCTCTTAGTCATGAAAAATGTAAAATTTTACTGACAGAAGGTATTGTTTTGGGACACCATGTTTCCTCCCAAGGAATCAAGGTAGACCCTATGAAGATGGAAGTAATTGTTGACCTTCCCTCTCCCAAAACTCAAAAGGTAAGAAGATTCCTTGGTCATGCAGGTTATTACCGCCACTTTATTGAAATTTCACTAAAATAGCTGAACCAATGTTTAAGTTGCTTACAAAGGAATCAGAATTCCAGTGGACAGAATCTTGTCAAAATGCTTTTGAAATCACGAAAGCTAAACTATCGGCGGAACCAATACTTAGGGGTCCCTATTGGTCCCTTTCTTTTCACATATCTACCGATTCCTATGATACAGCCATAGGAGGAGTCCTCGGCCAAAAAGAAGGACAAGCACCTTATTCCATTTATTTTATTAGCAAAAATATGACCCCTGCCAAATTAAATTATATCGTTACTTAAAAAGAATTTTTGGTGGTAGTTTATTCTATTAATAAATTTCATCATTATATCATAGGTTATGAAGTTTTTATGCATATCGATCACTCCACCATTAGATTTCTAATGAATAAACCAATTACCAATGGTAGAGTGACCCAGTGGCTTCTTTTATTACAAGAATTTAACATTACCGTCATTGACCGACCTAGTAAAGAAAATATTGTAGCATAATTTCTTTCCCGTATTCAACGTGAAGACGTTATTAAACCAGTTGATGAAATTTTTCCTTATGAACATCTATTTGTTGTATCTGTTCAAACTCCTTGGTTTGCATATATTGCTAATTATCTAGCAACTAGGAAAATACCAAACCATTTTTTTTCCACATGAGAAGCATCGTATTATAGTTCAGATTTCTAATTATTCTTGGGTTGATAATGATCTCTTCCGCACTGGTCCCGATCTTATTATTCGATGATGTGTGCGGGAAGATGAAATGACAGACATCCTCCATGCATGCCATGATGGACCATGTGGAGGAAATTTTTCTAATAAGAGGACGACCTATAAAGTCTTACATTCTGGTTATTATTGGCCAAGAATTTTTAAGGATGCTGCCAAATATGTTAAAGGATGCGATGGTTGCCAAAGAATGGGTAGACCTATGTCATCTGATCAAATTCCTTTACAACCCCAAGTTATGATTGAACCTTTTGAGAAATGGGCTCTTGATTTTGTAGGACCAATTTCACCCATGTCTCGTAAAAACAAATATATCTTAGTTTGTATGGACTATGTCACCAAGTGGGTAGAAGCTAAACCTTTATTTAGAGCCACAGAGAAATCGGTTGTAGAGTTTATATATGAAGAAATATTCACCCAGTTTGGTGTACCTAGATAAATGGTCACAGATCAAGGTACTTAGTTTAATTATAAATTAATGAAAGAACTTACTACAAAATATGGCATCTGACATTACAAATCTTCACTTTACCATCCTCAAGCTAATGGTCAGGTACAATAAACTAATAAAATATTAGAAGTTATTTTAACTAATACCATTCACTTACACCATAAGGATTGGGCAAATAGACTCCCAGAAGCTTTATGGGCCTATAGGATAACATGCAGAAACACTACCGGACATACCCCCTATGAGTTAGTGATGGAAAACAAGTCCTTTTACCTATTGAATTTCAAGTTAAAACTTTTCGTATGGAAGCAAAATTAGGTATGAATTTAGGTAAAACTTTTCGTATGGCAGCACAATTAGGTATGAATTTGGATGAAGCACAGAAACAATGAATATTACAGTTTAATGAGTAAGACGAAATCAGACAAGATGCACTTCAAAGAACGATGTTAATATAGAATCAACGAAAAACATGGCATGATAAATTTACTAAGAAAAAGTAGTTTAATACTGGAGATTGGGCACTACTATTCGATTCACAGTTTAAAATTTTTAAAGGGAAATTAACTACCCATTCGATGGGTCCATACGAAGTAGTTACATCTTTTGACAATGGATCAGTAAAAATTAAAACAATTGATGGCTTAGAAATTTCCTTTGTAGTAAATTGACATAGACTTAGGATTTATCACCAACTGACATCTAAACATGATTTTATACAAAATGTTTTGCAGCAAAATAAAATGGAATTAGTTGAAGGGGAAGCTATTCCTCCTCCTCTTGATCCTTGAAAAATATTTTGGGTTATTATCACTTGTATATATGTAAATATGTGCTTGTTGCTTTGAATAAATAAGAGTCATTCCTAATAGATTGTTTATACAAGACTCTTTCTCTTTATGTCTTTATGAATAAATTGAATCATCTAACAAGTGTTTTTGTAGTTTGATTATAAGTATATTATCTGTATGAGAAACCAACGAAATATTACTTGGACAAGGAAAGTATGCTAAATACTCATCAGGCATTTTAATCTTTTTTGGGGTACTTTCAAAATTCACAGCTTATGCGGATAAATTTTTTATATCAATCCTCTACATATCATACTTAACTAATTCTATTATGATTCATATAGTTTTTGGTATTTTGATTCAGACATGTATATTTCTGTTCTATTCTTTTAAACAATTGCTTGATAAGACCCACTTTCATTATCATATTTTTCACATCCTTATTTTGTACCTATGGCTTACTAGTTCCTCCTATACTTGTTATCAAAACTTGTCTCTTGATTATTTTGGTGATAACTCGATAGTAAGTGGAATTTTTGTCTGTGGGGAACATTACTTTTCTTTTATAAAGAAGAAGGACTGTTAGGTAAAAGAACAACTTTCAGTTATTCTCTTTTGACATGTTTTATGAAGTCTATCCATTATGAAATTACTTATAATTTTATTTTGAAAACAATTGAATTATGTGTTTAGCAGGATTTAACACGCTCTAGTACCAATCGGCTTCCATATCTTTAATATCATTATACAAGATAAACCCGCTAGGGTACTGAACAGGCCTGTTCGCAGCGGGTCAATGCTAAGTAAAAACCTTACAACATGAAGCTCGATAAATGCAAGTAAACCCGTTGGGATACTAAACAGGCTCGTTGGCAGTGGGGCTATGCTTGCATGGTACCAAGATAAACTTGTCAGGGTACTGAACATGCATGCTAGAAACGGAGCAATATCTGGTAAAAGAGATCTGGTTAATACACCACTATGCATATAGTTTGTACAATAATATTAAAAATTATTCAAAAAATTATGTTATGGCCAATTGTTTATAATGTCATTTAAGAATGGCTCTAAGTTGACTTTGCCCCGACTGTCTCATTCTGCGTATATCTAAGATGTCATTATCTTAGAAATGGGACCCATAGCTGTAAATCTCACACACTCTGGTGTACACTTAAAATACTTGACTATGACAGGATATCTTTACAATGAGGCATGGATGGCTAGTTTTTCCTATGGTATTCTTTTAATTAAATTATTCTCATTTACATGGTCTTTCTAAGAACTGTTTTATTTTTCATGAATATACATTTCTAAACCATTTCCATTTACTAGTTAATTTTTCTTAAAAAAAAATTAACAGCATGCTAGCATTCTTTCTATTTTTCTGGAACAATCAATTCTTCTCTCTGTATGGCTTGAGGACACGCCATCTCTTTGGTTTGGGGGAAGATGGATTTGACTTGTAACAAATTAGATTATTTTTATTTTATGACAAATATATTTATCTCTAACAAATGATAAATATTTTCAAGAATGTAAACAGTGGAATTTGGTTATAGCTTGAAGCATATTTTACAACAAAATTTAATATGGTCTTACCATATGGACAATCAAATGAAGGAAAATGAAATATCAAATAGCGATATGAGAAAAATGGTGATATTATAGTACTTATGATTAAATTTGCTAACTAAATTTTGTTTTTGGGAAAATAGTTTTTACTTCCATTTCACTGTTAATAATTCTATTCTCTTACCCAGTCATGCATAAAAATGATCAATATTTTTGTTGCAATCTATGTTTTTGTGTTATATGTTCAACCTGCCCAAAGTTTTACTTTGGACATGGTTGAATTAATTTTTAACTTTATAAATGATAAAATTATTTTGAACCTGAGAACTGTTGAAAACCCAATGAAGTCATTTTTAATTTTCATACAATGTGTGACATGGAAGATATGTTATTTTATAGGTTAAAAGAGTGAAGTTTAAATTACCTTCTTTATCTGCGAGGTTGAAGGAAGCTTCTAGTTTTCCTTCTTCTTAAATTGTTTTTCTTTCTTTTCTCCGAGTGGGACTTGACATTTCTCCGGTTTGCGGGAATGTTGATCCTAGATCTGTTATCATTTTTTGTAGTTAAATTATTCATTTAAACACATATTCTGTTATCTTTTGTATATTTTATAACACGCAGATCAATATTCAGCCTTAGGTATGAGTGTTTTTAAGGTTTATATGAAATCTTTTTATTTATCATTTTTTATGGTTTTATTAATTAAAAATAACATTATTAAAGCACACTTGATGTATTAATTGATTTGTATATTTGTTTGCAGAATTTATAATCTTTTTGGGCCAAATTAATAACAAGTATGCATTCATCCTGCCTTGCGCACAACACGTCCAGCTTGTCATCTAGCTCGCTACGCAAAACTCGTTGGTAGTTGGACAGATGTTGAAATGTGTTACCATAGGATGTAATTCTTAAATACACCAGCAAATGGACATTAATTCACCCTAGATCTGTACCCAGTGTATCCAACTCATGACGTAACTCACCTTCCAGCTCGTTAACCAGATCGTGCAATGTTGATAACCGATTTCAAGCATTAAAATGTTGGAAATGTATACAAACTGTTTTGTTGTCCATGCATCCAAGTGATAGCATGATCATCAGTCTGGAAGGATTGTCGGTGCATTGATTTCTTCCAACACCAAGTTGTTCACTTCCCACACATTCAAACAATGGAGCATCTTCAGTCTAGAAGGATCGCTCGTGGCCTCCTCTTCCTGACTCCAAAATACCACCAATTTGCGTGTTTAAAGAATAGAACGACATGCGTTATAGAAGACCCACCATGTACACTACCCTTGCTCTCCACCATTCCACAGTCGCGCTGAAGAAGGAGTCGTGTGCCACATCTGAAGACCTGCTGCATTGATGAAGGAACCTGTGCATATGTTGTCCAGTGAAAAGAACCAAACTCACGCTGAAGAAGCGAGATTCTTATGCGCTAGTCTATGATTAATTAAATGTCAATTATAGTCGACTAAATTTAGAGGGTAGTCGACCACTAAAGGGTCAACTTGCTCATCTCTGTAAATCATTATATATATCATCATCTGTGTGAGAGCTCAATTAGCTAGGAGAGTTGATTTTTATCAGTTCATGCATTGATTTGTTCTTAAGCACATTGTATTTTTGTTCCACCATCTAAATAAAGAGTTATATGTGTTGTTGTTGAAGATTGCGTTTAAGTAGAAGTTAGCCAGGAATCACCCGTGATTGTTGAGAGGGCCCCTCATCAGCCAGAGCTTCATTTTGTTTGTTTAGATTAGTTTCTTTTATGTTTTAGCTAGTCTAGTTTAATTTCTAGTTTGCTTCCATCACGCTTCTATTAGATTATAGTAAATTCTATTCTATTTGTTTTATGTAATACATTAACTTAGTTTTATTTCGAATTTAATTAGTTAGATGCGCGCATAGCTTGATTTCAGTCATTTTGTTTCTAGTTATTTCATTTCCAACATTACTTTCAGTCTTTGTTTTCAAGAATATATAATAAGTTGCTTTCATGAATTTAGAATAGATTCAATTCTATTATTTCCCTTCTTGTTTTGAATTTATGCAAGTTAATTTCCAGTTTATTTATTAGTTTAATATGCAATGATTCCTCTTGTTCATGAATTAGTTTAAGGTTAATTTGTTGTTAAATATGTTTATTTACTATTCCAATGCATTAGAATTACATCTGCATGGCTTCAGCTGAAGATTAGTTCATTTATGTTAGTTTTTACCATTTTAACTATGCAACCTATCATTCGGATAGTTTTTTCAGTCTGTTATTCAGCCACCCCTCTCAGACCTATAGTTCAGTCTATCATTCAACCCTTAGTTTTGTTTTTAGTGTTTATTTATTTATTTTGAGATTCTTTTTAGTTTGGTTTTGTTAATGTCTGAATTATGTTTTGATTGTCATATTTAGATGTTAGTTTTGTTTAACATTAAAGTTAAATTTTAATTCTTTTAGGTTATTTATTAGAGTTACCTTATTTTCCTTATTTCTTTTTGCTTGAATGTATGTCAAGTTGTTTTTGTTTCTAGAATGTTATTGCTGATTTTGTTTTAATACTGTATTATTTTGTATTTATGTTTCTTAGATTGATTTATTCGTTTGCATGTGAGATTGAGTGTTATATGTGTTTTCTTTAGGATTCTTTTAGGTTGTCTCTTTTGTTGTGTTATTGTTGAAAGAACTTGTAGGACATAACCTAAAGATATTTCTTTTATTAAGTTTTCTACTTGCTTCTCTTATTAAGTTTTCTAGTTGTTTATAAATTAAGTTCTCCTTGTACCCTAGTTTTCTGTTTGAATATTCCGAAGGTGAAATGATTTGTGTTGTTCTTAGTGAGATATTATACATCAACTGGTGACATTGGGCCAAGTTTTTGGTGAAATAAAATAACCACCTTGACTGTGTAAAAAATATGACTAAGTGATGAAAATTTGTCCTAATGCAGTTGCCTTATGAAAATGTCCACCATAATTCATAGATAAAATTAAATGCTCACCCTGAACTACCATGTCGTAGCTTATTGAAGTACCTATTTAACCATGGTTTCATTTCTCATAAAAAGTGCCTGAAGAAAACGATATGGATCTGCCAAAACAAGTCTTTTTGGGAAAATTAGTCAAAATTGCCTTTGGAAAATGACCATCATAATTCATAGGTTAAGAAAAATGCATGCCCCATATTGTAATGATGGAGCTTGTATACCTATATATCTAACCATGGTCTCAGTTTGTATTAAGAGTGTTTGTGGATAAAGTTATGGATCTACCAAAACAGGGGTCTGAGCAGTTTTTTTCACCAAGTTCACTAAAATGCACGCCTAGGTCAGAGGAAGAATATTTTGAAGATGAAATGAGTTTTGTTTTGCTTAGTGTAATATTCTACATCATCTTGTGACATTGGTTCATGGTTTTGGTGAAATAAAAAATCACCTTGAAAATGGCATTGTTGTCCAAATGTTAAAACCAGTAATAAAAGGTCATTTAGAAATGCCTGCCACATGTTGTTCCTGTGTCCAAAAATTCATTAGATGACATGGGTATTTTCCTTGGATATCTGTCTACCTATCCATTGTTTTATTTTTATTTTTGGTGATCACATGTGCAAGGAATACATCTCTCAAAATGAGAAAAATCATAATGGCCACCAAAGTTGAACATGTCTTTCTATGAAAATGATTGTTTTAGTCATTAATTTACGAGATATTTTTCCACCAAACCAAGATGAATTTTCAGAAACTAATAGAGGCTTCTCTTCATAACATGTGCATGTACAATAACCTCCATTTTTTACACATGTGCTATGTTTCAGGAGAATCAAATCCATCTTCAAAGGACGATTTTCCAGATTTTCAAATGAATGTTTGGTCAGTAACTTCCTAGACCTGTTTCCACCAAACCAATAATCATTTTGAAAAAATGAGAGAGGTTTTTCTTCAAAACACTCTCATATACAATAATATCTCTCAGGTTTTACACAGGTATTATGGATTGGAATTGCAACTCTGTAATTTTCTTGGAAGCTTTAATGAGAAGTATGCTCTATGAGTTGTTCAAATACACATGTGTGTTTCTTTCCTCTATGACAAGAGAGATCCCTCTCTGGCTATATCAGCTAGAATACAGCCTAAAGTTTTGTTGAAATGGCTACCCCTGTGACTTCCTACTGCAATGATATGAAAATTATAGGGTGCTAACACCCACCAACTGTTGTCCTTGAGCCAACAAATTAATCCAAAGGCATGGGGATGCAATTATTTGGTGATATGGTTATCCAGCCATGGTCTCACATCTTTATTCTGGTGTTCACAAGTGCAAAAGACAAGGCTGCAAATTTAAAGAAAAATAAAGTATGACTGTGAAAAAAATATGACTACATAGACAATCAATTCTAGGGAGGATAGGTAAATCCCATGGCCAACACGAGATCATTGGGTAGTAGAGAATGGAAGGGGATACTATGCATCTTGTTGAAGACACTAGTTTGTTCTTTCGATATAGTATCCACATCCATTGTAAGAGGTTTCAAGTTCATCAAATTCAAGTAATCACTCTGCTTCCTCTAAAGTTACTCAGCCACTTTTTGATAACTGTGTTGATGTTGGCAACGGAGGGTGAAAATTAAAGTTGGCCATATCATATCTGAAACTGTAAATAGTATTAAGGGGATTGACCTTCAAATGCTATTTGAGGAATAGATTCCTGTTAAAATATTTATTCAGTGCAAGGATCTACCCCCCAAAAAAAAATTCATGGGATGGCCCAAGAATAATTCCACATCTAGTACTTTAGGGATAAAACAATTTATCAAGGGGTCTCTATCAACATTGTCAAAATAAAATGTATTGTCTCAAGCTTAGAGGAAAATCCCAGAAATGATTAAAAACAAAGCAGGTGAGACTAATGATTTATTATACAGGTTAGCACAGGCCAAGGATTCCAAAGACATGGGCCATGGAAAAGGAAAAGGGATTCATGTCTCTTCCCTTCATGTATTTTATTTTTCTAAAATCAAACTAGATCAACTCTTTTATCTCATTCTCTGACTTTGTTGACATACATAACGCCACTATCTAAAGGAATGATAGCATAATTTGATTTTTTGATATGTTAAATTGCACAAGTATTTCTCAAACAACTAAGATTTTATAAGGCCACATTTATGTGAGCAAGTAGTCTTCTAATTGGTTGCAACAAACTAGATATACTTCATTTACTATTGGAATGACAACTTCAACATAGATATTCTTCTATTGTGCAGATGGACAGACTACCTAAATTTTATGAAATTTTTTATATTTAGATTTGCAAAGAAAGATACAATATTATTTACATTTCTTGATGCCAGGATCTATAGCGCATCCAATAATTTAAACAAAAATTGAGAAGAATATGCTACAAGATAAAATTCCAATGGATGATGGAATGCTCTCACACAAATGATTACTAGCTAGATTCACATATTTTAATGCACCCATGTTCTAGAATGTATTATTTATGTCCCCTATGATGGCGTCATTGGATAAATAGAGAGATGTATAAAGAGAAGGAGAAGTAGTGTCTTGGTCATTGACTATCATTGAAATAACACTTAGTACATACATTAAAAGTATCGAGCAAAATATTTCAAGGATTTCTAAGCTTAAGACAGATTACGAAAGACAGTTTACAAATAAACTTGAAAGAACATTCAAGGATATTATACAATCATAAGACCATCATCAGCAAGTGTTCCATATTCAACATCAAGAACAACAAAGAAAGTATCAAATATCAATTGTAGCAACAAAGCATATTTTTAATGAAAATGACTATTTTAGTCATTAAGTTCAAATAATTTTTCTACCAAATCAAGATGCATTTCTAGAAATTGAGAGAGCATTTTCTTCAGAATGGGCCAATATTCAAAACCCTCTCTCAGTTGTTACAGATGTATTATATTTTGGGAGAATTTAAGTAATCTTCACAGGGAAATTTTCCGAAATTTCACCTTACTGTCTGACTCATCAACTTCAAAATATGATTCCAAGGATCTGGGGGTGCATAGGAGAAAATGAAGACATGGGTTTTGTTGGGAACATGGTCAAATACAAAAAAACTCTCTCATATTTCACACAACTATCGCCATTTGAGATACTCATGTGGGGATTTTAAGCATGTTTTTCAGTAGTCCGCTTCCTGAAATGAAGCGAATCAGTTGTAATTGTTTCTATTTTTAGAGTTCAGTTAGATTTCGAATTCAAGACTAGATATAAGTTGTTTTAATGTAAATTCATATGTATTTGATATACAATAGACATGATTCAAGAGGATGTTTTCCGTGGAATGATATGCAATATAATAAAACAAATGCAATGAATTATTTTTATTGATTATCAAAACTAATGAAAACAACTAGAAATGTGAAACTGGAACATAGTGAAAACAATAGCAACCATACCACATCAACAGGACGAGGACACCATTTCCAAGGAACAAAGCATAGGGGAAACGTGAAGAACCCACCAGCAAGAGCAATAAATCTCCAGGTTGATAATGTCAATAAGAGGTACATCACGGTTGGCCCTCGCTGAACCAAGAACCCAAGACTGTAAAAAGATGTGACAACACCCCATCCCTAATCACCAAAGAATATAGGGCACAAGTTTTTTGAACAAGGAAAATGTAGAGCAGCATGAAGATCTAACCCAAACTTAGTACTATACAATACTAATGGAACACGCAGAGAACCATGAATCCAGGCTTCAAATTTGAGCATGCAATGTCAACTATCCATTTTGTAGGTTCATCTTCCAAAATATCATTTACAGTACTAAAAGTTGTATCTGAAAGGAGTTTCAGCCATTTATTTCCAAGCATGCTCTGATGTACCTCTTTTCGAAAGACGATTTGGATGCCTCTGCAACATAAGCTCCTACATAGCCTAGTCTTCCCTATCTCGAACCTCTTCGCTATCTGTTCCACATGCAGTGGTTGGAAGTCCGGATCAAAACCCCCATTCATGTGCCATAACTCATTTTCAAAATTTCAAAAACTTTGTGGTGCTAAAACCTTTTGTTTTTTTATTTTGATGGTTTGTTGTGGCGCTAAAGCCCTTATCTTAGAAAGTTATGGCTTCTAAAATGCATTTTTTTTATCTTGATGGTTTCTTTTATGTGTCTATATATACATATATACATATATACATACATGCATATGTATATATATACATATACATATATATATATATGTGTGTGTGTGTGTGTGTGTGTGTGTGTGTGTGTGTGTGTGTCTTTTTGTTGGTTTAGCTTATAAATATATAATAATATATATTTAAGTTACTATGGTCAAGTAAAGAAGCATGAGAATGTAAGTGTAATTTCAAATTTAGTGGTGGGAAAGGACAAACCTTTTGGTTTTTTTGGTGCTGTTATTTGATGTAATTTAGGTGTTAGCGATATAATCTAGGTGTTAGTGAGTAGATAGAATTCTACTTTTATTAAACTCATTTAAATTATTTTTAATGTATTTTTTATGTTATTGTGAACAACATAGTAGAGTTTAGTTTTGCAACAATCATGATGTTTTTTGTATAGGATAAATGTGTTAGATACCTTCAAATGTTTGGAGACTAAAACTAGGTTGTATTCAATCTAGAAAGATCTATCACTTGTTGAAATTAGAACATATTGGGGGGGTATTAAGAGAATGATGGAGTCAAAATATGAATTACAATCTATCTATTTTCGTCATCTCAAGAGAGAACACAATCAAGAAGTAGGCATATCATCCAAGAGGGCATCAAACCAGCAGTCAACCTCCCTATTGGTTATTGGATATAGGGAAGGTGAAGAACTATCTAAGGTTTCTTCTTTACAAGATGGCCACTCTCTCACTCTATTCATTGATGGGAGTTGCAACTATCCCATCATGTAATTTTGGCCTTGTTAGCTCCTAACATAGAGGGCTAATGCATCTTTGTTGGCCCATGTTGTACATCGACGTAATCATCAACAATATTTTCATTTATGGCTTATTGGCTATATGTCAACTCCTAGGTCATGACGCATTGTCTTAATAGGGAAATAAATATAAAAGGAGATTGGATCTGGGATCTATGATCCAAAAATAGCGAGTATGTCATGGTACACACTAGAAGTGTCTCTCCTAATATCCGAAGCCGAATGAGGAAAACTTGAAATAGTAATATGTCTGAAAAAACTAGAAGAACTAGAAGGGGAGCTATAATGGGTAGTCTGTCGACGTCGGAAGTGGGGAGCCTATTGTTTTGATTTGGATACATACAAGTGAGTATTGGGATGGGGTCGAGACTAGTAACATCGATGGGGTTGGGACGACGTCGAGGTGGTCTATGGTTAGAAGCAGTGTCGTCCTTGGTCGATCTCTAGAAGCCCTTAGAGGAGGGAAGCACTGGAAAGAAGGAAGTGACATGTTGAGTGGAGGCCAATCCCGACTGCAAATTTTGTTGGAGGAGGGAATGAAGAAAATAGTAAACATGTTTTGTGGAAACTATGGCATGAACCTATCAATTCAGGAGCATCATGCACATAATTCGTGATCTTTCTCCCAATAATTACATCAAAAACATCGATTTCCTAAAGTTTACAATATTGCCATAGTTTTTATTGACTAAGGCCAACTGAGAAAAGATTGACAAAAGAAACATTAATAGGGTTTCGTAAGTGTGGCTTTTTTTGATGTTTATGTAATGGTTATCATGTTCAACCCCACTTTTACCCATATTTGGTCCCTCTTTCTGTCTAGGATTTCTCTAACCAACAAGAGTTGGACCGCTCCATACAAGTACAAGTACCATAGTACGATGTCCCTAGAATTTTTAGAATTCATATCTATTTGTTTATGCTACTATCAGACAAATTTGTGATACAACCTAGTTTAGGACTTTTGTTGCAAAATCTTAAGGGAAGTAAAGGTTGAGTAGGATTTGTGTTGATGGTACTCAATAATTTGGAAATTCAAGTGCCTAATGAAGACTAGGAATTTTATGTGTCTAACGCTCAGTAATATAGTTCTTATTTTGGATTATATGTAGAGAAAAATCTAGAAGGTGTCCAATATGTAAGGTAATAAAAGAAATCATGTGTCATTTGTATATTGAGTGATTTTCATTATTGTTGTATGGGTACAATTAGAAAGAGGTATTTGTATCGAAGGCTTATGAGTTGGGTTCGTTATCAATGTCTACTTAAAATTTGGTGAAAATTTGTGGGTGAGAACATAAAATTGAAAAAGTATAGAGATTTACCTTTACTATGTACCTAGGGGTGTTCCTGGAAAAGAATGGTGAACTATTTGATGGTAAGTTTAACGTCTCATGGTAGACTATGGCCCTCGTCACTCAGGTTCAAACCTTACCAAGGCATGATATATATCGTGTACCGTCAATCATGACATGAAGCCCAGTGGGTGTCAGTACTAATAAAATTGAGAAAAAAAGTTTAACATCCCACAATTGATAGCAACACAAAGCCTAAGAATCATAGAAAGATTTAAACAAAAGTCATTAGTGAAAGGAAAGAGAGTGGTGGTCCCATAAATTATTGAAAAATTTGTGGCATGGGCTTATCTCGATGGGACAAACCAAGGGGAACCTTTTGTGGGAGGCACAGGTGGTATTCTAGACTTTTTAAAATCACATTTTATAAAGTTAATGGCATAGATTGGGAGGGTACCAACAAAAAAGAAAATTGCTAGCTCTAAAATTGATATTAGATTAGGTTGTCAGAAAAAGAGTTCAGAAGATTCATTTGATGAGTGACTCTATGCTTATTATTAATTTGATGGAGGGATTAGTATAGGTGCAAGATATTTTTCTCAATCCAATCTATTATTCATTTTTAATATTTAAATCTAGATTTAGAATCTTTGGGCTTGACTTTGTCAACATAGATTTGAGATAATGTCCTTGATTTGATCAAATATCAACTTGTTTAGGTTAGCCAATCAAAACTTGGATTTCAATATTTTCCAAGGCATTAAATTTTGAGTCTAGGCATCAAAATATTTCATACTATGTTGATGTCTCAACTCCTTAAAAATATCAAGGTTGAGATCCAATCCAAGCAGTGTTTCCCAAAACATTTCCTTCATGTAACAAAATAGTAGATTCTCTATAAAGGGAATGTTTGGTGTACATGTGTTGCATGGAAATAATTATGAGGTTTTGTGCATCAATGATGGATCTCACTACACCACAATACTTGCTATACCTAAATATTGTCACCATCATGTGATGAGACCCTTAACTTCCATGTTTTCCCTTAATCCCAACACTTAGAGTGGAAACTTGCTTTGTTTGTCAATTCTACTTGAATAAACCTAGCACCGTGCTTACCTTGTGGTTGATGAGCGGTACCTTTCTCAGCACTGCCTGTATCATGTTATAGAGAAGTGATGCCACCGCCTATGGTCTTTGGTCTTAAAGAGGTTCTCATCTAAATCGCTCTGTCATAAGGGAACAAAAGCAGTACCCAGGGTAAAATGGGAAAAAGAGAAGTTTCTCAAGGATTCTAGAACTTGAGCCTCATGTCGTCCCCTTATCCCTATCATTATGGGTTAGTTTGAGCTCGAGATCCCCCATGGTAGGATCTTGGAGCCACCTCACCCATAATTCTCTCAACTATTCCTATCCATTGATCCTTATAAATACAAGCTCATATCCATAGTTGAGGGGGAGAACCATAGAGGTATTGTTATGCTGTTGGATTGACTACCTAGTCCAAATCATTAGAGAGCATAGAGAGAAAATTTGGATATTATGGGGATGAAGTGTTTGTCTCATGGAGGGGCTTGTCGACACTAAGGAAACGGTTGTAAGCTTCTCCATACATTCTTAATGCAAAGCTGATTTCCATCCCACATTACTATTGTTTTGATTTCACATGTACATGTTGCTAGATTCCTTAGTCACTAGCATGGATAAGTAGATGATTTTCTAGTAGCCTTGATGTGATTTTATGTTTGATATGTTTGCAGGTACATAGGTTCACAATCGAAGCAGAATTTCAAGTGTCTACAGTATTCAGGGAAGGTCTTCATCCTTTGGTGTTCACTCATTTGTTCTGGATCTAAACCATTCAGACCAGAGGAACAACTTATGTCCACAGAAGGTGCAATATTCCTGATAACAAATCTGGTGACTCCGCTGGGGAACAGTGCAAATCTCAGTTGATCTGATCTTCCTCGGTCCTTGAACTCTTGTCTGAATTGCAGGATCCATCTCCAACTCTTTCCAGTTAGATCTGCCATCTGACTTAGTGAAATTTGGTTTGAAACTTTCAAATCTGAATTATTTCAACTATATATGCTCTTTTTTACTGTCAATTCATCAATATTTACCTTAATTTGATCAATTTTTAACTTGATTTCTCTTTCTCCTTGTGTTTTGGATCCATTCAGGGAACCGCGCATGTGCTATAGGAAACAAGCGGTGCCACCGCCTAAAACCCATTAGCCAGAAGTGGTGCCATAGCCTAAACGTAGTGATCCAGAAGCGGTGCTCGTCCAGAACCGCTTTGTCCAAGACCCCTCCAGCGCGGTGCCAGGTAGGCCTTGTTCTAGACTTTGTATTTTGATTTTTGTGTGTTTTTGGATTACTTTTTTATGAAAATGAAGTGTATTTAAAAAAAAAAATGCTCCCTCATGGACGCGAGGGGCCATGAATTGTACATTCTGTAGTCGCTTTGATTATTGTATTATTTCTGCATTCAAAGAGAGTTTGTGTTTCTTGCATTAGATTTTACATTCTTTTCTTTTTTTGAAACCTCTTTCTCTTTTCTGTAGATATTATTCATTGGAATTGGAAATATACATTTCATTTTTATGAGTAGGTTTTGGTTTTTTTTGGACTTGGAATTCGTGAGTGATCCATGTTGTTTGGAGTCTTTCTTTGCTTGGGGTGATTCTTGTTTCCTTTTGCATGTTGATTTTTTCAATGCTTGGTAGGAAAGATTGGTTCTTCATTTCCTTGTCTGTTTAAAAGAGAAGTTTTAGTTTTCTCTCTCCTTTTCTTTATTTGCAAGAGTTTGTTGAACGATTTTCTTCTTGTTTTGTGCATGATTGTTTGAAATTCTAGATCTTACTTTCATTGAGAAGAAACATTTATTTTCAGCTTTGTGCCCATTAGAGTTAGGTTTGTTTGGAAATGTTAGTGAAATCATCTTTCCATTGAGTTTTTATGCGTCTTTTTCAAGCATGAAAAGAAAGGAAACATTTTTTATTTATGTTAGATGTTCTCTAGATCTCTTTTTTGTTTTTTGCTTTAAAGATTGTTTGGGTTGCATTGATATTTCACTTTTCATTTGAAAAGATAGAATTGCATTTGCATTTGGGTGTGCATTTTGGAAAGAAAAGTAAATCTCTCTCCCTCTTTTAGGAAGAATTTCATTGAAGAGGAAAACTTGCACTATCATATAGATTAGTATGCATCTTCTTTAAATTCAAGTTTTCACTCCATTGGAGACATTTACCATCATAGACACTCTTTCGGTCAAATTGGCCTATTTAAACCACTATCCTAAGTTTAATTGACATCAGTGGAGCATTAATTACCATCATCCCAGTCGCTCCCACGCCTACCTATAGTCAAGGAGGCTAACTGGAGCACTCCAAGGGTGATCTGTGTGACATTAATGCACCTAATTGCTAACTGGTGGTTACATTTAGCTCAACCAATCAGTTACAGTCATTTAAGGCGCCTCCATTCATTAAATATATTATTTAATTATTATTTAATGATTATTTATTATTATTTAATGAACTGGACTCAACAAGGCGCCTCCACCAACTTCTGATGGTCAGTTCAGCTTCAGCTAACCTCATCAGGGTTCATTGGAGTCATGCAGTACTAGCACTTGATGGTTGGTTTGCTATGACATGTGTTTGATCTCCTTCGGTTGAGATTAAGTCATTTATTGCACTCTGACTTCAGTTAGGGTTTGGTGAGTCAATTAGGGTTTTGGTCAAGTGGTTAACTGAGTGATATTGCATGGAAAAGAGTCAGTTAAGCTAGAATCACTCATTGAATTCGAATTGTCCCTTAGGTATTCGAATTCAGAAGCAATTACTGGTAAATTTATCACAGAATTCAAAGGAAAATCACTGGTGAATGTTTGCATGGAAGTGCAACAGTATTTTTCTTCAATATCAGAGATTCGAATGTCTTCTTCTGTTTCAAAAATATGAGAAGATGAGATATCATAGATCTCATGAACTTTCGGAGCATCAGGAGAAGGAGTCCCTACATGGAGACTTTCTTCAATTCGAATTGAATGTGTAGAAGATTCTGCTTCATCTTCATCTTGAACAAATTCATGAGAGAGAGTAGAGGCTGAGACTTTTGAGTAAAGAACTCTTGTGGTGTTGGCTGTGATTTACAAAGTACTATTACGATCCTCATAGTGCTTGCCAAAGGTTCTGTCCAATTTTGTCCAGAGATCCTTTGGGTAGTCAGCAAAATCAATAGGGTAGTACAAGCTATCATCAAGGGCCATACATATTGTTCCAAAAGCTCTGTCACCGTCATTTATCCAGTCATTCTCATTATCATAAGTCTCTCTTCCAATTCCAATAGACACCTCATAGATACCTCCTCTCTTCATATATGCAATCATCTTCAACTTCCATTCCGAATAGCTTGTGAATGGGGTGAGAGGAGGGATTGATGAGTCCATTCGAAGTTGTACCTGATAAAACCTGGGCCTTTAAACTTTTATTCAAATTCCATTTCATCATGTGTTAGCCAATGAAATTGATTTAAATTTGAATTACCGTATAGGTCTTAAACACTTTTTTAATATAAATTTGGGGATAGGTATCATAAAAAAAACTAATTTTTTGTTTGTATTTTTGACATATCTCCCCCTATTTTTACTCAAATTTCGATCGAGAGAACTCGTTGGATGTGAAATTAAATTCCACATCTAATGAGCTCCCCCAATCAAAATTTAATTCCGCATCCAACAAGCTCCCCCAATCGAAATTTAATTCTGCATCCAACGAGCTCCCCCAATCGAAATTTGAGTAAAAACACGGGGAGATATGTCAAAAATACAAACAAAAAAG
>LPNX010899420.1:173310-190695 GCA_001517045.1 Pseudotsuga menziesii | reverse complement strand
ACACTAAAGGATCAGACCTCGTACCTTATTCCAGATGGTTGAAGTAGATCCCCGTTGAGCTTTCCAACTTCAGCTTGAATTGATAAATCACTTCCTCAACAATAAGTAAACAAGACAAGCATACTATATATCTTGGTGTTAGATCTATTCTAGCATATATAATCAACAATGTATAAGCATTTCAAATCATCCATGGATAAAATATTCATTCAAACATACATTATTGGATAGGAAAATATATTTCTATTAATATAAAATCAGATATTACAATGGATACAACCTTTGTCGGCACGTCTGTGAATCGGAGAAACTAAATCCCCCACTTGGGCCTCCACCACCTCAATACTCCATCTCTCTATAGCAAGCTCACAAGCAAAAGGCAAGATTGGGAAGAACACAAAAGTGCTAGAAGGGACAAAGGGATGCAGACTCAAGCATAAGTTCTGGCAACAATGGACTATAGTTTATTTTCTCTCAATTCTCTCATATGCCTTCAATGTACCAAAGAGTTCCTTATATAGCTTTTCAAAGGGGTAATGAAAGGTTGAATCTGAGCGATATCAATGCATATGGAAGGCCAGGAGTCAAGTGAGTTGGATCCAAGTCAAGGAAAACTCCAAAAGGATTTGGATTTTGCACACATCCCGATGTACACAGTTTTAGTGGTCAAACCCACGTTTATACACGATTAGGGGTTTAAAAGTTGCGTGTATTAATTTTCACTTATTTATAGGGATGGTCAAGGAAACGTCAAAGGACAAAAAATTGTCCAAGGGGTCTAAGGAGTCTATAGAGGGATAGGGGAAGGCCATACAAGTGTGATTCACCTGGAGTGGTAAAATCAGCTATAACAGATGCCCCCTAATGTGTGAGGTCAGAGGGGTCATACAATGGCTGAAATACATTATAAGTCCATCCCAGAAGTGGAGTGATGAAGGATCCCAAATGGAATACCAGCCACCCAATCATCATAGTACAATGATACAACTCTACACATAACTGCAAATACATATAGCAGTCCCAGATACATAAGAGTACAATGGCCATGAATAGGCATGATACAGAATATCACATAATTGGTCATTGCCACATACAATATACATAGATCAGAATCTCCATGATGGAGATATACAAAGGACCATGATATCCATAATGGATGAAGATATACAATGGATCAAGATCTTCATAATAGCTAGAAATGTTTGACATATAATGGAATCAAGTGATGAAAGCTAAAATCTCATGAACACTGGCACAATCAAGGAGGAAGCATATAAGAGATGCCACCAATCTGGAAGGTCTTCTACACAAACTGCTATGAGTACATGTCCTACTATGTGAATAGAGGTGTCGAGGTCGAACATCAAAGGAAAAAAAATGGTCCAAGGGGTCTAAGGAGTCTCAAGAGGGACAGGGGAAGGCCATACAAGTGTGATTCACCTGGAGTGGTAAAATCAGCTATAACAATGATCCACTTTCATGACTCATGCCACTCCTTTGATTCTTTCAAAAGAATGCATTGCCTACCGTCGTATTATGTGTTTATCTGGTTAGTCATGCTGCCAAGTCTTTTGTCGTGCCACCCAATGTTCAAAGGGAAGTTGAAGAAGTTTTACCTCTATAGTCAAAATAGTCTACGTGTCAGTACTTTTGAGTCAGTCTTATGGTTACTACATTCACATCATTTCATAACTATGTTCTGAGTTTCATGTCGTCGATGTGGGACTCATCATGGCCCTCCTTCGATAAGACTATTCCCGTTGACATTAGCTCATCATCTAGGAAATAGTCTTAGAAACAAAACTTATTACCTTGAGATCAGTATGCCTTAATGACAGATTCTCTAGCTCTTGACATAGGTTCACCTCATTGACCTTTGATCGATAGAATCCACTAGTTGTTCGACATTAGGACATCTATTCACTCTCAGTAGATTGTACTAGGGTACCTTGGGAATCATTAACATCAATGGTGATCTCCCTCGCACTTGTTAACGGTTCACATCAGTGGCCAGTAATCAAGTGGTTTCTACCATGTTCGACTTCAGATCATTGTAATCACATGGATAGAATCATACTTTGTGGAAGACGAGACAAAGACCCTGGGTATTTGTTTAGTGCTCAATGATTTCCCCAATATGCAATGGATTTTTGTATATCTAGCATGGATCCACATTTGTATGGTCGTGGCTATGCTCAAATTTGGGTTTGTATGACATAGATCTACGTTGTATGTCCAATAGCTATGTCCAAGTTTGAGTCCTCTATCACATGGATCTACATTGTATTCTAGTAGCCATGCTTGTTTATTCCTCTCATGGATTTGCCTTGTATTGGTTTGCAGCCATGAGTTAGTTACATTTGTCTATGAGTCAAAAGTATTGATGTACTATATATTCCTACTGGACAAAATTCTTTGACCGAGATGACATTTTCACCTTGAAGTGACAACTTGTTCTCTCAAAGCTCTCGCTTATCGTATCCCTCTAAGTCTCGTGCTTTGGGGGGCATTCTGTTATACCTAAATCTTGTCACCATCATGTGATGATACCCTTAACTTCCATGTTTTCCCTTAATCCCAACACTTAGAGTGGAAACTTGCTCTGTTTGTCAATTCTACTTGAAAAAACCTAGCGCCACGCTTACCTTGTGGTTGATGAGCAGTACCTCGCTCAGCAAAGACTGTATCATGTTATAGAGAAGCGGTGCCACCA
Organism: Pseudotsuga menziesii; assembly: GCA_001517045.1. NCBI lineage: Eukaryota > Viridiplantae > Streptophyta > Pinopsida > Pinales > Pinaceae > Pseudotsuga > Pseudotsuga menziesii. The sequence continues at coordinate 187,982 of LPNX010899420.1, read as the reverse complement.
CTTATGGTCTTTGGTATCAAAGTGGTTCTCATCTAAACTGCTATGTCATAAGGGAACAAAAGAAGTACCCTGGGTAAAATGGTAAAAAAAGAAGTTTCTCGAGGCTTCTAGAGCTTGAGACTCGTGTCCTCCCTTATCCCTATCATTATGGGTTAGTTTGAGCTCAAGATCCCCCATGGTAGGATATTGGAGCCACCTCACCCACAATTCTCTCAACTATTCATATCCATTGAGCCTTATAAATACAAGCTCATATCCATAGTTGAGGGGGAGAACCATAGAGGTATTGTTATGTTGTTGGATTGACTACCTAGTCCAAATCATTAGAGAGCATAGAGAGAAAAGTTGGAGCTTATGGGAATGAAGTGTTTGTCTCATGGAGGGGCTTGTCGACACTAAGGAAATGGTTGTAAGCTTCTCCATACATTCTTAATGCAAAGATTATTTTTGTCCCACATTACTATTGTTTTGATTTCACATGTACATGTTGTTAGATTCCTTAGTCACTAGCATGGATAAGTAGATGATTTTCTGGTAGCTTTGATGTGGTTGTATGTTTGATATGTTTGCAGGTAGGTGCACAATTAAAGTAGTATTCCAGGTGTCTACAGTATTCAAGGAAGGTCTTCATCCTTTGTCATTCACTAATTTGTTCTAGATCTGAACCATTCAGACCAGAGGAACAACTTCTGTCCGCAGAAGGTGCAATATTCCTGATAACAATACCCATGCAATTGAATATTTGGCCCACATGTGCCATTTGTGAAGATGGATGTATGCAACATCAAGCAAACATTCTCCTAGTATTGGTCACGTGACTTGGATAAAAGTAGATGAGTCAGAATGGGGCACTGAAATTTCCCAAACACTCTATGATAGAGTAGAGAGAATAGTCCCTAGATGACTAAAAATAGGACCGTACCTTCTCCCGGTAACTCTGTGATGGAGTGGGGATATTAGTCCCATCTTGACTCCCTTGTTGAGAGGGAAGGATGATTTTATAGTGACATTCTCTTGGACACTTTGTGATCGAGTGGGGATATCTCTTGGACACCCTGTGAAGGGGTGGAGAGACCACTGCATTGTCTCATACAATCTATGATGTTTTGGGGAGATCCTTTAGACACCCTATGAAGGGGTGGAGAGGCCATTGCATTCTCCCAAACACTCTGTGATGTAGTGAGGATATCTCTAGAACACCCTGTGAAGGGGTGGATAGGCCAAAACAATCTCTCAGACACTCTATGATAGAGTGGGGATATCTCTTGGACACCTTGTGAAGGGGTTGAGAGGCCATTGCATTCTCCTGAACACTTTGTAATGGAGTGGGATATCTATCATACATCTTGTGAAGGGATGGGGAGACCAACACATGATCATGTACACTCTATGACTGAGTGGGGAGATCTATTGGACATCATGTGAAGTGATGGAGAAATTTAGTGCATTCTCCTAGACACTCTTAGACTGAGTGGGGAGATCTCTAAGACACCCATCCACCAATACCCGCGTCGGATTTTTCCACCAATACACCAACACCAAAACACAATACAGGAAGAACAAGTGTAAGAAAATCAATAATATCTAATTGTATATTACTAGTTGCATCTACATAGTTTAAGAATCCATATACAACAAATACTTTTCATTGATATTCCAAATACCGAGAAGACAATAAAATACAATAACGGAATAGTTGCAATAGACAAGATAATAAGAATTCACAAATAAGGTAGATTCACAATGATTATAAAAGCATCAAAATTTGATCAACATTCATTGATATTCCAAATACCCACAAGACAATAATGGTATTACTGCAATAGACAAGATAATAAGAATTCACAAATAAGGTATATACACAATGATTTTAAAAGTGTCAAAATTTGATCAACATTCAAATTCATAAATCCCTCATTTTGGTAGATTCAAAACTTTGTCTTCACGCATGATTAAGGAGAAATAATACCATGGTTAGGTAGAAAAACCAACACACTACAAGACGCCCATGTGCTGAGGGAATTTACTCTAACCCATAATTTAGGTTAGGCATCTTTTTGAAGCTACTTAGCCATTTTTGGTTGCTCTCGCAGAAACCTCTGTTATGGCAGGTCCATAACTTCTCCCTCATGCTCTTTTAGGACAAACTGAAGACATAGTCAAGTAGGAAAAACAACAATCTATAGGACCCCCATGTGCTGCGGGCATGTACACTCTCCTATAAATTATGGCATGCATTTACATTCTCTTAGAGTAGTTTTGACTACTTTTTCATGCTTAGTCAATTTCCAAAGTTTCACAAAGTTGGCAGGTTGACATCTTCCTCCTTAAAGACTCTCCGGTGAGGCAAGTGGCATGGTTGTATGCTCCATAAAACACTCTAGAGACTCACATTCTCAATACATTTTTCACATCATCCTATGAGGCATGGAGGCCATTCCCTTAAGGCCACTTGGGCATATTTAACACCAATTACATACTTGGACAAATTTCTCAATTTGGATTAATCTGCCTAAAACACCCTTTTGGTAGGTCCATAAGTTTTTCTTCATCTACTTCCAAGACAATCTAAAGACATGTTCAGGTAGTTTGAATACCAATCTACAAGAACCCCATGTGCTGTGGAAATTTACTCTAACCCATAATTTAGGGCGGGCATCTTTCTGAGGCTACTTAGCCATTTTTGCATCTATCGATGAAACACCCTGTTTTGGTAGGCTTGTATCTTTCTCCTCAAGAAATATTAAAGAAAACTCAAATCATGAATAGGTATCCAAACCAACTAGCCATAGGATGGTACCATGGTGTGGGATTTCTTCTCAAACCATGAATTGTGGTGAGCATTCTCTTAAGGTTGTTGGGACCAATTTTGACTAAGGCTGCTAGGACCAATTCTTCCTTAAATATATGCCAGTAGTTTGGTGAGGAAAGTGACATGGTTGTATGCTCCATACAACACTCTAGAGACTCACATTCGCAATACATTTTTCACATCATCCTATGAGGCATGGCGGGAATTTCCTTAAGGCCACTTGGGAAGATTTAACACCAATTCCATACTTAGACTTGTTTCTCAATTTGGTCTAATCTTCCTAAAACACCCTTTTGGCAGGTCCATAACTTTTTATTTATCCACTTCCAAGACAATATGAAGACATGGTCAGGTAGGCCGAAGACCAATCTACAAGACCCCCATGTGCTACAGGAATTTACTCTAACCCATAATTTAGGGTGGGCATCTTTCTGAGGCTACTTAGCCATTTTTTCATCCACTCGTGAAAAACCTTGTTTTGGCAGGCTTGGATCATATACACTAATGATGTATTATTGACCATATATACACTAATGCTTAAACATTAAAATCAAATACAAACTGGAATGAAAAACAGGATAAACATTGATGTAAAGAAGTGGCTTATTGAAGAAAAAGACGACACGAGAATCTGAGTCCATGAAAGGATTATCATTCCTCTACAATTTTATTCATATATATCTAGAAATATTGAAACACATTACAGTGGAGATCCTCTACTCTTGAAAATTCCCAACCCTTCTCCCCTCTATGGGGAGTAATTTATACTATCTCAGTCCCCGAGGCTAATCCTCGAAACAGGACATGAAATTGTTTATAGTCATAATCAACTACTAACAACTTAGAGCATGGTACTATTGCCATAGTTTACATATATTGAAACATACATTATATATGGAGCTAATGTGCATGATCGGTCTAGATGGCAGCAGGTCGCTTTTGTTTCTGATCTTGCAGGTCGTGAAAATGACATTAGGGATGCTTTTGATGACTCACTGCTGAATGGGTTCAACCACTCATCTATCTGTCGAATCAGCAACGTGACCTTCCTTGGGTGTGTGTAATTTTGTGCTCAAAGGAACCTTTCTGCATGGTTTTCGGACTAGCAAAGGAGTTTATATCCTTTCCATGATTTTCCTTTTCTACAATCCCCCTCTGTCCTGGTAATATTGTTGTATGATGGGACTTGGAGAAAGGTAACTTTGTACTCCCCACCTCCCATGGCGTAGGTTCTCCTATAGGTCATACAGTGGGGGTGTCTTCCACTTCCTCACCACCTTAGGAAAAGTTGGGAACTGGAGTTCATAAACGATGTGATGAAGAGTTTGGACATCCACCATCCCAACATGAGCATTCTCTCCTACTAGTTGCCGCTGAACACAGTCACCATGTACTGGGACTTTGGAACTCATGATTTCTTCGATTGTTTATGGGTAGAAATTCCTGGGATAGCAAAACCTAGACACTGCACAGCCTGAGGTATAGCTATCCAAAAACATTCAAAATGATTCACATCTAGGCCCTGATGGTTGGTGATTTCTTGGTGTGAAAAACCAGGGTGACAGATGAGCATGGAATCAAGCTCACCAATCATCAACACCCCAATACTGACAAGCTTCTCAAATCATATCACCATTTTGAATATTTCAGAATTCTCAGAATCTCTTAGCAGAATAACACTTTAGCATTGTCTGTAATTACTGATTCATCTTATGCATCTTAATCGGTCTGAGAAGGTGGTGTTTATATAGGGTGATGAAGATGAATATGGATACATAGATGATTGGTCAGCATAATGGTGGCATGAGTGGACACATGGGTAGGGATCTCTATTTTCTACTGAGAATCCATTCATGTCGCCTCCTTTGAATATGCTGCATTGTTGTCCACATGGATTGTGGTGTTTGGACGTGACATTATTTTCCTTTTCACTTACGCTGAAAGTGGTGTTTGGAACATTTTTTACTAGCCGCATCCCTTTGCTTCATGTAGAGGCCAAGTTCATCGCTTCAAAGATCTGAAATTCATGATCTCTTGTTGTTTTCTACGCAAGGCACGTGTCGGATCTATGGAGTTGGGAAGGGTGGTGAATCGGTGATGCTTTGGACATGATATTCACCTAAGGCATGTCACAAATGGTGTCGAGGGATATGATTATTGATTAGCTCGTACGTGAGGACATCCTTTTGTAATAGACCTGACCAGGACACCACCTTTACCAGGTTGAATGGCTCTAGAGTTGACATGGATAAAATTTGAAGGGTAGGTCTCATTTTACTTTGAAGGGCTGTGAGAAATTCAACCCTTAGATGTTGACATTTAAAAATATTATTTTCATTTGAAAATTTAAGTGTTAAAAAAAATCATTATTTATTAAAAACATTGTATAGAAAAAAAATGACAATAAGAAGAAATCCCAAGTAATTCAACATTTACATGTAATTAGTGAGGTAAACCTGCATGTGCATATGATTTATCACTTCCAGATTCTTTTTAGGGGGATTCCTCAAGAGTTAGTATAGAGGACAGACTAAAATAAAGGTTGAGAATGAAGAACATGTAATGGTGATGGAAGATGATATTGGGAAAAACTCCATTTAGAAAGAGATTGATGCACTTGTTTTGTTAATGTGAACATAGCCATAACCATTAGGAGTATTGGTTTTTTGTATTGCATGTTATTTGGCCTATTTATTTTTTGAAGGGAAGTTTTTGTTTCCTATCACGCTAAAGTGATTAGAATAGTTGAGAACTACTCACAACCTTACCTGAATGCATAATATGAAATTAGGGGTGAAAGTAGGCTCATGGGGTACTAAAGCTTATTTCTGTCTAGAATTGTTTTGAGAAGAGCTCCACTATTAGAACTGCTATGTAATTACAAGGCCAAAAGAGATCAGGCATCAAATCCCTAACATTAATAACAAACTAAAAAGATGATTTTTGTCCAATGCTAACATATCCACTTAAAACTAGTGTACTTCTAACATTGTACATCCCTGGGAGATTTAAAATTGTTGATCCTTGTTGTGACCACTTCATCATTTCCATAACCAATGGGTTAAATAAACAACATAAAATTAAAAAAATTGGAAGAATAAATTTTCCATGACATTTTACCTTACCTGTTTTGAAATGAACTTTTCTACATGCTATTAAAAGCATTGTATTATTATCTTTCCAGCTAAATAAGTTTTTTAGGATCCATTAATGGAAAAAAAAAGTTACAAAGACCATCGCAAAGCTAATTGATATGTTTGTCCATATGGACACAGTTCATGAGTAACTAGCCATTCAATTTCAAACTCCACCTAATCCCTAAGCATCATCTTCACCATAATAAACCTAAGTATTAGAAGAATTGAAAATTTATCTTTCAAACTTTAGTCTTGAGTCTACTAACATCTACATGTCAAATGAGAGGGATTGATAGGGATTCTCATTTCTCTTTTTAAAACTCAGTGCATATAATTATTATTCAAACACATTGAAAAAAGTATCCTTCGGTGCGCCTACCTAAAAGAAAAACCCTAGAATGTAAACCTAGTGCTTTTAGGAAGATTTTTTTTTTATCAACCCTAAATTCAACAACTATTTTTAGAATTGAATCATGTCCTCCCCAGATGGTCAATTCAAAGTGATCAAACAAAAGCCCCAATTTTAGGTGGATTATGGATAGTCTCTGATGTGTTCGAAGACTTTTAGAGATCATTCTTTGTTTCGAGGGCGCAGATCAGAGAGCCCGCGAAAGGAAGAGGAGAAAGAAGAAGAGGAATCGAGTCAAAAGGTGAGTTGAGTGCGGAAGGGAGACATAATAGGGGAGATCAACACTATCAACCTACACATCTTGATTTGGGGAGATCAATATCAACCGCCGATCTCTAAACTACCTTCATCGAGACTGCTCAACCTTGATAATTTTAACATTCTGCTAACCCTTTTTCATATGAACGAGTGAGAAAATTCTGATCATGGAATTCTTATCACCAGTTGTTGATCTACCCAACATCTTGTTTCGACCGTAGATCTTCACAACCCCTACCACTTTCTGTGGATCGACCGTATATGTTAATGAGGAAGAGGGAGATGATGACGATGATGATGATGATGATGATGATGTGATGAAAAGATCTTTACTTTGGTATTCACTAAATTATTCTAAGCTTCACTAACATTATAATAGAATGGTTATGAGTGATTATTCACTCCTATAAAGATGCACTTTATGGAACTACCAAACTGCTCAGTTTGGATCTTCCTCTTTTAAGACACCAGACTAGGTCCATAAGTCTTGATTCTTCATGTGCACAAATCTAAGACCATGAGTCTTCTCAGGGCCCAAAAATTTGTATTTTATTTTTTACTACTTCCCCGGATCATATTGAATTGTCATATTAGTCCTTGGAATGGGTGTTAGGAGAAATCATTAATTTTTCACTCAACTGGTTGCTCCCCCTATCATGTAGGCGTCTCCATTCACTGAGCTCCCCCTAAAGTTGCGATGATGAAGAAGATGATGATGATGACGATGACTAATATGATGATGTTAATGAAGATGATGATCATGATCATGATAATGGAGATGCTGATGAATTGGATGACGATGATGTCGATGATGAATATGATGATTAAGATGAAGATGCTGATGATGATGGTGACGAATATGATGATGATGATGGTGATAATGAAGATGTTGACGATGAAGATGATAATGACGATGATGATGATAAGGAAGATGACAATGATGAAAAAGATGATGATGATGATGATGAAAACAATGATGATGATCATTATGAAGATGATGATGATGATATTAGTGAAGACAACGAAGACGATGACAAGGATGATGATGATGATCATCATTTATGTCATCATCACCACTATCTTTGACATCTTCATTGTCATCATGATCATGATCATTATGATCATCGTCATCATCATCGTGTTCATCCTTGAAGAGACTTATGTATAGGAACTCACTATAAGCAATGCAACCAATACAAATTATGACAAAATCCTACTTAACTTAAATTAAATTAAAAACATAGAGTTGTTTAACTATAATTAATTTAAAATGCAACAAAATATAAAATATGCAAATAAAAAAACCCAATATAAACTAAACAAAAGATAAATATGAAAAATAAAAAAACAAAACAAAACACCAAATATAAAATATGCAAATAATCAAACAATAGTCGCAGAATTCAAAAACACTTGTGCACTAGTTCATTAGCAGTAAAAAACACCCACGCAGGATCTGCTCTGGCTCCCATTTGGGGGTTTTCGATTTTGAACTTTCACTGAAGTATTTGGAATAGGATATGATGTTTTTTTATAGGAAGGGCGAGCGAAGATCTTTTCCTATTAGTGCATCATCCACTCCCTTCGCATGTGAGCCCATGCTTCTAGAACCACCTGCCCCACCTCGAGAATGGCAGCAATGTTTAGACCTTCACGTTTGTTTCCTTCTATGTTTATCTTGATTACCTATTTTGTTTTTATTTTATTCATGGTTTTTTTGCTGTTGTGGATGTGGTGGAGATGAAATGGCTCAAATCTCCTTGCAAGCATGAAGCACGAGCTGTTCAGGTGAACTTGGGAAATTCAATGTGAGAAATAAAACCAACTATTATCGAGGAAAAGGAGGAAGGGAATGTGGAGCTATATGATTGCAGGGCATGCTCTAAATGGGAAAGATGAAGAGGCTTCTGATTTTACTTTCTCAATGGTGCTTCTGATTTGTGCAAACATCACGGCTTATGATCAGGGTAAGCAAGTTCATATCCTCACCATAAAATATGGATTTTATTCATATGATTTTGTGGGTATTTATCTAGTTGGCATGTCTGCAAAATGTGGCTTTGTTTCTAGTTTTGTCCATTCCTTTTGGGCATCATGTCAAAACTCCCATGAATTGATAGTTCAAAGCTAGACTCTGAATGTTTTTAATAGTACGGTTGTTAGTTTTTCTTTGATAATGGAAACTTTTTGGAGTTTGAAACCTGAATGTTCTATAGCAAATTGTTTTTGTTTGCTCAAAGTGGTTTTGAGGCTACTGAGCAGGGCTTTGTAGAAATTGTGGAACGCCAGAGCTTGTCTTGAGTTGTACATGCATAATTGCTTTGAGTAATTAGTGATACATTGACCCCATCCATAGAATTCTCTGTATAAACTAATGAAATCCTGTTACATGCATCACTTTTTTCAAATTCTAAGTGTAGGAAAGCATTGCGATAAAAGAACTCAATATTATCTCTGCGGTTTGTTGTTTCTTGTGTCCAAGATGGCAGAATCTTCTACCAGGAGGAAAAGAAGTAGCAATGAGGGCTACCTTAGAGTGCTTCCTAAGAATAAACCCAAGCCTGAACCTGCGGAGAACAAATTCTTATTCATGATTTTGCTTCATAATGGTTTGAATTTAACTCTGCACATGGAGGATGTCGTTGAAAAGATGTCAGTTGCCTAGCTTGTAAGGACTATTAGGAGAAAAGATGAGAAAGAAATAATACAAAAGGAGTCAAGAAAGATCCACTGAATTTTGCAACAACATTGCATGTACTTACAGTAGTTATCTGGATGTTGAACAAACCATAATATTATTTTCAAATGACATGATTTATCTTTCATAACTTATAGAATACTAAAATTTGGTGACTAAGATTATTATGCAACTTTGATTATTTCAACTTTACATAACAATTAGAAACCCCTTTGGTCTATGGTTGGACTCTAAAGTATGAAAACCATTGAGAAATTTGAAATTAATCACCATACACCAAACTTTAAATGAAATATTTTAAATAATGCATAATAAATTTTGAGCAAAAAAATGTATTGTTAAATTTGTAAAATTGTTTTTATACAATATATTTCCTTTCAGTTCATGTGTATTTAAATTATTTTGGATTAAAATTATTTTTTTGTATTTCCTTGCAGATAATTGAAATTTCTGTTTACTAAAACTCTGTTTATATTTTGTTTTATGCTTGTAGGGTGGCTCTTTGCATTTTGATCGTAAGACCAACTGTAAGAGAATCAATAGTGTCTGATTGCAAATTACTAGTAGTCTCTACATAGTTTAAGAATCCATATACAACAAGTACTTTTCATTGATATTCCAAATACCCAGAAGACAATAACCCAATAGCTGCAATAGACAAGATAATAAAAATTCACAAATAAGGTAGATACACAATGATTATAATAGCCTCAAAATTTGATCAACATTCATTGATATTCCAAATAGCCACAATACAATAACGGAATTCCTGCAATAGACAAGATAATAAGAATTCACAAAAAAGGTAGATACACAACGATTATAAAAGCTTCAAAATTTGATCAACATTCAAATTCAGAAATCCCACTCTATAATTTGATCAACGTTCAAATTCAGAAATCCCACTCTCTATATTAAGTATAGCATGGAGAGAGAGGCAAGAAAATAAAATGGATCTCTCTCCTCTCAGATTATAGCAAGATATAGTTAGTAAAACCCAATTTGAAATACAGAATACTAGTCCATCGACCAGAACAAATGATTATAGCAAGATAATATAGTCAATAAAACCCAATTTGAAATACAGAATACAAGTCCACCGACCAGAACAGTTGTTCACAATTTTGAACAGCTGTTAGTAAGAGTAATGAACCATAAAAGATAATTAAAATACTGCACCACTCATTGCACGCAGCACAGCGTAGGAATGTGCAGATAATTTGCTATTTCTTTATAGTAAATAAGCAACATTTTGTGGCAATTCTTCAATTACCACGTTATAGAATCTCTAGATGTCCTGCAGAATTCTCAAATCATTGTTGGTAACAAAATTGATTGCCACTCCTTTCCTGCCAAATATTCCACTACGACCAATACAGTGGAGGTATTTTTTGGGCTGTGTTGGTAATTCATAGTTGATCACAAGGGACACTTGTTGTACATCAATACCTCTGGCGAATAGATCAGTGGTAATCAGCACCCGAGAAGATCTGGACCTGAATTCTCTCATAATGATGTCCCTTGTGTTCTGATCGATGTCACCATGGGTTGCAGACACTGTGTGATCTCTACTTTCCATTTCATCTGTCAGCCAGTCGACCTTCCTTCTAGTATTGATGAAAATCACACTCTGTGTGATGGCCAAAGTTTCATATAAGTCACACAATGTATCAAAGCTTATAATCCTCTTTATCTACATTGACATAGAACTGTTTGATACCCTCCAGGGTAAGCTCATCTCTTTTCACAAGAATCCTCACTGGCTTATTCATGAACTTCCTTGTAATCTCCAATGCTTCAGGAGGCAATATTGTAGCCGAGAAAACACCAACTTGGATATTTGTTGTAGGTAGAGTTTGAAAGATATGATAAATCTGTCAAGAACAACGTCATGAGCACAATTAAAGTTGGAAAACGTCATACTAAAAGTTAAGTTACATTCAAGAGTGTTATCAATAGCAAGAATTCAGATGTTACCTGGTCCTTAAATCCACGTGATAGCATTTCATCTGCTTCATCGAGCATAAACATTTTGATTGAAGAAGACTTCAAGGCACCACGGCGCAACATATCTTAAACCCTACCAGGCATCCCCACAACAACATGAACACTAGCATCAAGAAGATGGACGTCGTCTCGAACATTTGTGCCCCCAACACATGCATGTACGTTTACTTGTAGGTAATCACCGAGTGCTCTCATAACTTTTTCTATCTGCTGGCCTAGTTCTCGAGTCGGGGCCAACACTAGCGCTTGACACTTAGGAAGACTGCAATCCAACTGCTGTAGAATCCCTGAACAGAATGATGATTTCTTGAATGAAGAAGATGATGAAGCAGAATGATCAAGAAGGAGTCTACCCACGAAACAAATAAAAGATAAGTATTCAATTGTCATTTCATGATATTGTTTTGTTATACATTTGATTATATTCAGTTGATGTGTTATGCATGATAGATTGTTTGCATTAATGACTGTATTCTACTAATATTCATGTGATGGGTAAGTAGATCATGGTGCTATACAACTCTCCATTGCTACTTATCAAACCTCTTTACTGACATATTGGATTAGTTCACAATCTCAATAATGTCATGGTTGAGATGGAAGGCATCTAGAAAGTTTATGTGAGATATGGATGAATGTTGTATTGAATAAACAGTTGTATGATGCATAAGAATTTGTCGTTATGCATATGTTTTATGAAATAGTTCTAACCATGCAACTGGTGCATTTGAATTGTAGGAAAGGTCATGTACAACCTCCTACAAGAAAAGAAGGATGAGACTTGTTCTGAAGAACAAGTGATGACAATTCAAGATTCACTCCAATAAACATGAATCTGAAGCTCCCAGGGTTAGAGACACCATGACGGAAGAAAGAGCTTCAGAGAGTGGTAGATCCACCTTGAAGGATGAAGACCACCATGGGTACAAGATATAACTCAAGATGAAGAAAATAATTCTATGAAAGAAGCTATGATCAAAGAATAACAGTTGATCATGGGGAATGATGTATACGATATGATGGAACAAGTGTACAAAGAAAGGTTCGTGATTCTCCCTAGAAAGAATAGACTATGACATGACATACTCTATTGACCAGTATTTATCAAGCATAGAACCACCTATATAGAATGAATAGGGAAGATGAAACTCCACTTCAGGGGTAGTGACTACAAAAAATTATATTTGAGTTCGACATGGTACAACATGATGGATAGCTTTGTGATGGATCAAGACTTTAACAAGAGTAAAGTGGGTTCCAACCTTCAAGGTTGAATGTAGAAGACTAGGATATGTTGATGACCTGAGAAGACAAACTCATAGAAGATGTTACGATACTAGAATGATGTTTGGGATATAGTACTCAAACCAGAAAGCAAGAATGTGGTATCTTCCAAATGGATTTGCAATATAAGATATGTTGCTGATAGAAGTACTGTAAGAGTTGTGGCTAGAGGTTTCTATCAAAAAGAGGGAATTAATTCTGAAGCGACACTTACTCTAGGAAGCAAGGTACACTTCCTTCAAAACTATCATGGTAATTTCTTCCATGATGAAGTAAATACAAGTTTTCCTTAATGGTATGATTGAGGAATAGTTTTACATCGAATAGTCATGAGGATTTGAAGTTGAAGATAGATGGAATCAAGTATGCATGTTGAAGAAGGCCCTCTATGGCCTAAAGCAAGCTCCCAGAGCTTGGTATGGAAGAATAGATAGTTTCCTGATGAGCATGGGCTTTTCCAAGAGTAAAGTCGATCCTAACCTTTCCTACAAGGTTGTAGAAGATTTACCTGTCATTCTATTACTATATGTGGATGACTTATTCTTGACAGGGAATGAGAAACAAATCATGGAAAGCAAGAAGAAACTAGCAGAATAATTTGAGATGAAAGACCTTAGGTTAATGCATTATTTCCTAGGTCTAGAAGTATGGCAAAGTTCAGAAGGAATCTTTCTCAACCAGTGAAAGTATGTGGTAGAGATATTGAAGAGATTCAATATGTTGGAATGCAAAGTCATGGCCACACCCATGGACTCCAACCTGAAGCTATTAGCTGATGACTCATTAGAGTTAGTGGATGTGACTCACTACAGACAGATCATTGGGTCATTGATGTACTTAAAAAATATCGGACCAGACATTTGTTTTGCTGTGAACACCTTAAGTCAATATCTTGTTTAACCAAGATGGGTTCACCTAGTAGCTGCAAAACATGTGATGAGATATCTGAAAGGGACTATAGAATTTGGTCTATACTATGATGGTAGCCATGAGTATAGATTGTATGGCTACACAGATGTAGATTGGGATGGAAGTATCTCAGACAGGAAAAGCACATCAGGTAGATGCTTTTGTTTGAGGTCTACTATGAGTTCATGATTTAGCAGGAAACAATCCAGTATTTCTCTTAGCACGGTTGAAGCCGACTCACATAGCAGATTGCTCTACTAAGTTGTGAAGCCATATGGCTTCAGAAGCTGATATCAGGTCTCTTTGACCTGAATATGGACACTACAATGATTCTATGTGATAAACATAGTTGTGATGACAAAGAACCCTGTGTTCCGACGTAACATGTAGAAATACGGTATTTCTACATACAAGATAAGATGCAGATGATTGTACTGTAGATGTAGATGATGATTATTCAATATTTCTATACTGAATATAGATATGATGATGTTTCAGTATTCCCATACTGAAGATATAGATGATGATGATTTCAGTATTCCCATACTGAAGATATAGATGATGGTGATTCAATATTTCTATACTGAAGATATAGATGATGATGCTTTCAGTATTCACATACTGGAGATACAGATGGTGATAGTTCAGTATTCACATACTGAAGATGTAGATGATGATGGTTTGGATGATGATGTACTGATGAAGCCTCTTCCTCGAGTAGAGATTGAACACTTTCGAGACAAGCTTGGTCTGGTTCGAAAATATCTTCCCCGAAAGGGGGAGTAGTGATGTTGCAGTGGGATTGTATCATCCCTGGGCACTTTCCCTAAAGTGATCCGGAGACCTCGGTCTTCGAGAATGAAGAGGGATTGTATCATCCCTGGGCACTTTCCCTAAAGTGATCCGGAGACCTCGGTCTTCGAGAATGAAGAGGGATTGTATCATCCCAGGACATCTATCCACAATAAATCCGGTGACCCTGGTACTCAAGAACGTGGTGGGATTGTATCATCCCTGGGCACTTGCCCTAAAGTGATCTGGAGACCTCGGTCTTTGAGAATGAAGAGGGATTGTATCATCCCAGGAAATCTATCCATAATAGATCTGGTGACCTCGGTCCTCGAGAATGTGGTAGGATTTCATCATCCTTGGACATCA
>LPNX010899420.1:116431-173243 GCA_001517045.1 Pseudotsuga menziesii | reverse complement strand
TGGCTTCGGTCCTCGAGAATGTGGTAGGATTGCATCATCCTTGGACATAGTCCTAAAGTGATAGGGACTGATTCTCCCATAATCAATCCGGTGGCTTCGATCCTCAAGAATGTGGTAGGATTGCATCATCCTTGGACATAGTCCTAAAGTTATAGGGACTGATTCTCCCATAATTAATTTGGTGGCTTCGGTCCTCGAGAATGTGGTAGGATTGCATCATCCTTGGACATAGTCCTAAAGTGATAGTGACTGATTCTCCTGTAATCAATCCGGTGGCTTCGATCCTCAAGAATATGGTAGGATTGCATCGTCCTTGGACTTAGTCCTAAAGTGATAGGGACTGATTCTCCCGTAATCAATCCGATAACTTTGGTTGTCGAGAATGTGGTGGGATTGTATCATCCCTAGACTTTAAGTCCAAAAATGATCCAAATACTTTTTGTCTTTGAGTTGTGGATTGCAGGTTGTTGCTGATGATGATGATGTCATACTGATCGAAAGATTAGAGTATGATGACGTAATGATCAAAAGATCAGATTATGATGATGACGTACTGATCGAAAGATCAGAGTATGATGATGATGACATACTGATTGAAAGATCAGAGTATGATGATGATGACGTACTGATCTAAAGATCAGAGTATGATGATGACGCACTATGATTATGATGTTTATGATCGAAAGATCAGAGTATGATGATGATGTTTCTGATCGAAATATTAGAGTATGATGATGATGTTTCTGATCGAAAGATCAGAATGTGATGATGATTATGATCGACAGATCAGAATATGATGATGATGATGTTGCTACTGATCGAAAGGTCAAAATGCTGAAGATGTTGTTGCTGATCGAAAAGTCAAAGTGCTGAAGATGTTCCTGATCGAAAAGTCAAAATGCTGAAGATGTTGTTGCTGATCGAACAGTCAAAGTGCTGAAGATGTTGCTGATCAAAATGTCAAAATGCTGAAGATGTTGTTGTTGATCAAACATTCAAAGTGCTGAAGATGTTGCTGATGATGAAGACTGAAGATTGAAGATGAATACTACATGATGTTGAAAAGCTTTCAATGATTTATAGATGTGTTACCCTGCTGATGTTGATGATGTCCCCTATCTCTACTCTTGTTGTTGTTGATGTTGCTGTAGAATACCCTTCTCGTTAAGGGGGAGTGTTGAAATATTGTAACTTCGAAGAATATTCTATATGTATCTTTTTGTGGTCCCCGATGGTCCTATCGAGAGAACCACTTGTATTACATTGTATCCCGATGCTCCTAATCGAAAGAACTAATAAGAGTCATGAGGTAGTCCCCTCTAATTGTAAAGGTGGGTCATCAGCACCCCAGTGTTGTTACTTGAGCCTACATGTGTAACTCGAGCCTACATTATTTAACTCGAGCCTACATGTCAAATGAGTTAACTTAAGTGAACGGATGAATATAAATAGAGGTGTAGTGCTCCTCATTTGAGACACACACACTCTCACTTGTGTAGCGCATTAGTGGAGAAGAGAAGTAGCTGGAGAAGGAGGAGGATTAGGCTTTGATCTCCTTGCTGGTTTTATCTTTTATCTTTTTGGGGAATCTATATTGAGGAAGCTTTTGCTGGGTTTTCCCAAGATAAATCCTTGTATTCCTTTTGTATAGTTGTGCTTGTCTATCTTTCAGTGATCCTGTTTATATGATTTTGTTATGAAAATGAAATGAAATACTGATGTCTTAGCTAAGCATATGGAAATTTAACAACAATATCTCAATTATTGGAACAAGCACACTTTTGGGAACATTTTCACAAGAAAGGTTCTCTTGGAACAAGAGATGGAGCAGCTTCAGCAGCAGATCATCACCAATAGAAGAACTGAGGCTTCCACCCTCCAAGAATAGAAAGTCCTCACCCAGCTTGCAGAACGTACAAAACAAGAGAGGATATACTGGGAATAGAAATCTTGCATCAACTAGGTCTGCGAGGGGGAATACAACACCTCCTTTTTCCACATATCCACTAATCAACACCGCAGGCAAAATCACATAACCAATCTCAAAACCAATGAGGTTCGACTCCTAGAAATCCACAAAGACATGGAAACTGAGTTGGTTGACTACTTTGAAGACATACTCACTAAAAATGAGCAAGAAAGAGCAACAACTATTCAAGAGGTCACCTCTCACATCCCCTCCCTAGTTACTGAGTAGCAGAACACCACTCTAATTATACCCACAATGCTATAGGAGGTAACTATAGCTTCCAATCAAATGAAAGTAGACATGGCCCCTCGCTCAGATAGTTTCATTGTCAACTTCTTCCATGCCTCCTGGGACATGTTAAAAATGGAATTTTTGGATCTGGTGGAGGAATCTCAGGTAACTCAGAGAATTTTGCATGCCCTCAATGCCACCTTCCTCACCCTTGTTCCCAAGGAAAATCAAGCCTCCACCCCCAGCAAGTTCAGGCCCATTACACTTTGCAACGTGCTTTACAAAATATTCACAAAAATTATAGCTAATCACCTCAAACCCATGTTTCCTTCTCTCATCTCTGCTGAACAAACTGGCTATGTTGAATGGCATTAAATCCTATATCGTATTATCCTTTCCCATGAAACTATCCACTCCCTCAAATCATCCAAAACGCCAGGAATTCTAATCAAACTAGATCTCTCCAAGGATTTTGACAAACTCAACTGGGTCTTCATGGAAAAAGTTCTAACTGCCTTTGACTTTGACCATCACTGGATCCGATGGGTGTCAAAATTAATCTCAATGGCCTTCTTTTCCATCCTCCTGAATGGTGCTCCCTCTACCCCTTTCAATCCCTCTCAAGGCATAAGACAGGGAGATCCTCTCTCCTCGTTTCTCTTTATTATCATGTCGGAAGGGTTAGGTCGCATGATCTCTCAAGCCAAGATTCAAGGCTCTCTTAGGGGTCTCGAGATCCATAATCACTCCCCCATTACCCATCAGCAATTTTTGGACAACAATCTCCTCATGGGACATCCCTCTATCCAGGAATCTAGAACCTTTAAGAGCATTCTCTCCACCTTTTCTAAAGCTTCAGGCATGACCATTAACCAGGAGAAGTCGGAAATCTTCTTCTTCAACACTCCTCTCCCAACCCAACGTAATATTTCCCGCATCCTGAACTTCAAAATAGCGACTCTCCCCTCTAAATATCTTGGATCTCCCCTCATTGATTCCACCCTTAAAAATTCTTCTTGGAAAGAACTCCTCGCCAAATTGGAATTTCACCTATCTCAGTGGACCTTCAGAACTCTAAATCTTTCCGGATGACTAGTCCTCATCAAATCCATTCTTCAAGCTATTCCTCTCTATCTTTTCTCAATTCTAGCTGACCCAAAATGGGTTCTCAAGGCCATCAAAACACTCGAGCATACATTTCTATGGAACGGGAACAAAACCTCTCACCACTGGCTTCTCATCAAATGGGACACAATTTGCAACCCTAATATTAATGGGATTCTTGGGATGAGAGATCCTGTGCAAAGCAATGAAATTTTTAGTGTGAAAATCTTGTGGAACTAGGTCTCTAACAATCAAAGTCAATGGGCCCAACTGTGGAATGAAAATTATGTGGCTAAATGGACTAGGCCACATCTGGTTCAATTCTCAGAAAATATCCAAGGCTCCCTCATCTGAAATGCTTCCAACACTCAAACAAATATCATTCAACATCATAGCTTCTGGGAAGTTCACAATAGCACCCTAGCAAACTTCAAGATAGATTCTTGGAATCAGCTTCCTCCCTTGACAACATCCTTCAACCTACATGTACCGCTAGAAATATTTCGGATCCCCTCTTTTGACAAAATTCAATGCTTATGGCTTCCAAATAGACAAGTGGACTTCAGAGAATTGATCTCTTAGGATAATTGGCACCCTCTTTAGCAACAACTCCACTCAGAGGCTCTTTGGGAAGACTTGCAACAACGCTGCATAAGAAACAGACTGGGCAATGCTATTCTCTGCTAGGGGTATAAACCCAAAGGTATGTTTACTACTAAAGAAGCTCATCAAATCCTCAACATTCCCAATGAACCTCTCGACTCCTATTGGACCAAGATCTGGGGCTTAAAAACCTAGCCCAAAATTACTACCTTTCTTTGGATTGTCCTCCACAAATGCATTCTTATCTAGGATACTCTGCTTAGATGGGGTTTCACTGGACCCTCACAGTGCCACCTCTTCAAGAGTCAGGAAGAGAAAATGGAACACATCCTCAATCAATGCCCTTTTTCTGAACAACTCTAGAACCACATCCCCACCAGTATCATGGATACCATCAAAATTTGGTATAATTGTCCATACCATACTCCCATCCTAAACATAATTTGGGAACTCATCCCGAGGTTCATAACCTGTGGTCTTTGGAAGGAACGAAATCTTAGGATTTTTGAAGGCAAATCTAGTTCTGTGGAAACCATCTGGCTACAATTTCAACAACGAATTAAGGAGACCATGTTTCTCTCCAATTGGCAGGAAAAATATCTTCAGGATCATCCCTTAGAACAATGCATTCTAAATATTTTGCTTACCCACATCCCCCCACCCACTACTGAAAACCTATCCTGTCCCCCTCTTCCCTCAGCCCCCAAGTCATGGATTTCTCCACCCATAGGTTTCTACAAGCTCAACTTTGGTGGTGCTTCTAAAGGTAACCCAGGGCCGGCAGGGTTTGGAGGCGTGTTCAGAATAGATGCAGGTACGATCACACACGTTTACTATGGAAAATTAGGTCTGGAAATCAACAATGTTGCCGAACTAAATGGCCTCCTGCAAGGTATTAGAACAACCTCTAAATTTTCTCTTTTCCCCCTCATCATAGAGGGAGACTCTCAGCTAATTCTCAACCTGGCCATCAAACTCCAAAATGGCTCTAGCTATGCTAAAAATTCCTTGAGCTGGAGGCTGGATCATGATCTCCAACAATTGGCCATGCTTTTCTTACTTCCGCTGGATATCAACTTTTAGCACGTCCGACGAGAAGTAAACTCTCTGGCAGATAAGCTTGCAAACAAAGGCATGCTCTCTTCTTCTTTTTTGCTATGATTCTCCCTAGATCAGATCCCATATGCAAATTTCAAATAGGAATATTATCATCTTGCTGCAAGAGATCTCAACCCGAATGCAGGTGACATGGATTTGGGAAGCACTGACGTGACGAGCCTCCCGAGTGACCTAGACACTGATGTGGCTAGCACTAGCGTGGTAAGCATGGCGTCAGCATGATGCCACATACTCACTACTCCAAATTCCTATGAACATTAACTTTGAAAGGGTATGTGGCAGTCTCAAGGATCATGGATTAGACCATGCCTTAAGTCTACGGATGGTGGGAGTTATTTCACCACCCTAGTTCATGAAATATCATGCCAACATGTTTAAACCTCGACAATGATGTTCATCGGCTCGTTTGACCTCTTCTCCATGCTCTTATACACCCTTGTTCAGTTTGCTCTTGGCCTACCCTCGGCTCCATGCTCTACACATCCATGTTCACTCCCCGTAGTCCCAACTCTCTACTCTTTACTCAATCGCTCTTCATATTGACTCTTTGGCTCTCTGTTCCCCATATCTCGGCCATATAGCATAGGCAGAGAGGCATTCCTTGTAGAGGTGGGGATGGGAGAGGATCTTCGCTTGAGCGTCCCATTCTGCTCACTGCTCTTGCAAGTGGCGAAGGCTACATCGACGAAATTCTTGATCACGTTCACCAAATTGTGAACAATTGGGAGGATGAACTCATAGGGGCCATTAATGCTGCGAGGCGTTCAGTGAACCAACGCCGGCATTACTAGGTAATTAAAAATTTGCTAATTTGGCTCATTCTTTGTTTTAATTCGCATCCTTTGGTTCCGATTCCACTAGCTCTTCCTGCTCCTCCGGTTCCTATCACCCCTCTGGTTCCCATTTTCTCTCCTCCCCCTCAGCCTACTTTGGCTAATGCCTCTCCTACTTCAACCTCAACTCTGACTTCCTCCACCCTCTCCCATGCCATTCCCATGGATTGTGAGCCCTTCCCCCCTGCACCTCTCTAGGATGTATAAAAACCTTGTCTACAGGGAAAAGCGCCCCCATGCCTGCCACTGCAAAAAAGACTACCCCCCTTCCCATAAAGCAACCCTCTACAGGTGATGAGGACGAGGATGAGGACGACTCTAACAACAGTGAAGACTCCAACTCTCCAAGTTCCTTATTTTTGGACCTGTTTTCCCTCTTGGAGGGAGGGTCTATGGTTGCAATATTGATTGGTTCTACCTGGCAGCTATGCTAGGCAAGCCTTTTTTCATGCTCTGTAACATTTTTTGTAACTCTATTTCCTTATTTCAATAGATTAGTGATTTCATTTACAAAAAAAAAACAATGGTTGGGAGAAGATCCCACCATAACACTAGGGAACAAAGGAGTCACTACTACTCCCCCTTGATGAAAACTTCCCTCATCCCAAGAAAAGAACAAATATGCACATACTTCGCTTCTATCAAGTATTTGGTGAAGATATCGATGGTCTACTACTTGGTCGGACAATACTCCAGAGAAATAATACCATCTGCCACAAGACCTTGAATATAATGAGACTCGAGGTCAATATGCTTCATCTTAGAGCGATATATCGGATTATGATAAGATGAACTACACCTTGATTGTCACCTTTCAACATACTGGATGATTTCGGAACTAGACCAATTTCGGTAAGAACATGCCATAACCAAACTTCTTCTTTAGTTGCTTCTTTGGATGCTCTATAATCTACTTCACATGCAAATAAAGAAAGAGTCTTCACCTTCTTCTTGGCCCAAGAAATTGAACTTGAACCAAGTTGAAATATATAACCAGCACTTGACCATCGATCATAATGGTCACCTACCCAATTAGAATTTGGATAAGCAGACAATGAAACTGTAGCATTGCTCAAATAAAAGACACCATAATGTAATGTCCCTTGTAAATATATCAGAATTCTCTTGGATTTTTGTGAATGAATTTTATGAGGTTGTTGCATGAACTGAGAAACCATACTAACAACAAAAGAGAGATCTATTCAGTTATGATTTAAATGTATCAAGCTTCCTAGGAGCTAGCGATAAAGAGTAGCACCAACAAGAGGAATGGTACACTTAACAATTAAATTTACACTGGGATGAAATTGTGTAGGATCAGGTTTGCAATCACGCATATGGAAATGAGCTAATAAATTTGTTGCATACATAATCCGAGATAGAAAAATCCATTTTCCTTATGCCATATATGAAGACCCAAAAAGTAGTGCAATATACTAAGAATCGTCATCTCAAAATTCTTTAGAATATCACTTTTCATATTTTGAATTAAAACAAGTTGTCTTAGAGTGATAATAAGATCATCCACATATAAAAATATTAATGAGGACATTATCACCAAATTTATTAACATACAAATTTGGATCATATATAAATTGCTTAAAAACATTAGTCAAGAAATATGCGTCGATTTATCCTACCAAGCCATAGGTTCTTGCTTGAGATCATATAATGAATTGTGTAATTTGCATACTAAACTTGATGATTCAACAGAAATAAAACCAGGAGGTTGCTACATATAAATGTTTCCATTCAGATCATTTCCTAGCCTCCCTCAACTCCATCTCTGCTCTTTTCCACCCCATTGGCACCAACATCCATGGTCTCCTTACAAATGTCTATGGTCCCCAGCTCAGCTGACCAAAAGTCCTCATTCATTCACTTTCTTCAGTAACTTCTTCTAGACCAACCCCATCCTATGGATATCATTTGTGGTGACTTCAATCTCACTACCTCAATAAAAGACAAGCGGGGAGGAAGACAATTTCTATCTGAGGAAAACAAGCTTTTCAAGAGGTTCATTGACAATAATAATTTGGTAAATTTCAACACCAACAATGGAGCCCACACTTGGAACAATCGCAGTGGCGGAGCTGCTCAAATTGCCTGAAATTTTTTGGCTCACTCACCCAAATTTCCATGAAATGATCACAGGATGGTGGTAGAACAATCAAGTAGCTGGAATTTCATGCATGCATAAATTCCAAACCAAATTGAAATTGCTCAAACAACATCTCAAGCATTGGAACAAGCACACTTTTGGGAACATATTCACAAGAAAGGCCCTCTTGGAATAAGAGATGGGGTAGCTTCAGCACCAGATCATCACCAATGGAAGAACTAAGGACTCCACCCTCCAGGAACAACAAGTCCTCACCCAGCTTGCATAATGCACAAAATAAGAGAGGATCTACTAGGAACAAAAATCTTGCATCAACTAGCTCTGTGAGGGGGAACGCAACACCTCCTTTTTCCACATATCTACTATTCAGCACTGCAGGCACAATTGCATCACTAATCTCAAAACCAATGATGGCCAACTCCTAGAAAGCCACAAAGACATGAAAACTGAGTTGTTTTCCTACTTTGAAGACATCCTCATTGAAAACGAGCAGGACAAAGCAACATCTATTCAAGAGGCCACCTCTCACATCCCCTCCCCAGTTACTGAGAAGAATAAAGCCACTCTAATGAGACCCACAACGCTGTAGGAGGTAACTATAGATTCTAGTAAAATGAAAGTAGACAAGGCCCCTTGTCCAGATGGTTTCACTGTCAACTTCTTCCATGCCTGCTAGGACATGTTAAAACTAGAAGTTTGGAATCTAGTGGAGGAATCTTGGGTAACTCAGATAATTTTGCCTACCCTCAATTCCACCTTCCTCACCCTTGTTCCCAAATAA
This sequence comes from Pseudotsuga menziesii, assembly GCA_001517045.1. Taxonomy (NCBI): domain Eukaryota; kingdom Viridiplantae; phylum Streptophyta; class Pinopsida; order Pinales; family Pinaceae; genus Pseudotsuga; species Pseudotsuga menziesii. The sequence continues at coordinate 164,481 of LPNX010899420.1, read as the reverse complement.
AATCAATCCTCCATTCGGAGCAAGTTCATGCCCATTGGACTTTGCAACATGCTTTACAAAATAATCACAAAAATTATAGCAAACCGCCTCAAATCCATGCTTCCTGCTATCAAACTGGCTATGTTAAAGGGCGTCAAATCCTGGATGGTATTATCCTTTCCCATGAAACTATGCACTCCCTCAAATCATCCAAAAATTCAGGCATGCTACTCAAACTGGATCTCTCTAAGGATTTTGACAAACTCAACTGGGTCTTCATGGAAAACTTTCTAACTACCTTCGGCTTTGGCCCTTGCTTGATCCACTGGGTATCAAACTTAATCTCAATAGCCTTCTTCTCCATCCTCCTCAATGGTGCTCCCTCTCACCCTTTCAACCCCTCTCGGGGCATAATATAGGGAGATCCTCTTTCCCCCTTCCTCTTTATTCTCATGTCGGAAGGGCTAGGTCACATTATCTCTCAAGCCAAGCTTCAAGGCCCTCTTAGGGGTCTCAAGATACATAATCACTCCCCCATTACCCATCAGCAATTTGTGGATGACAATCTCCTCATGGGACATCCCTCTGTCCAGGAATCCAAAACCTTTAAGAGAATTCTCTCCACCTTTTCTAAAGCTTCAAGCATGACCATTAACCAAGAGAAGTCCAAAATATTATTCTTCAACACTCCTCTCCCAACCCAACATAATATTTCCTGCATCCTGAACATCAAAATAACCACTCTCCCATCTAAATATCTTGGAGCTCCCCTCAATGATTCTTCCCTTAAACATTCCTCCTTGAAAGAACTCCTCGCCAAATTGGAACTTTGCCTATCTCAATGGACCTTCAGAACTCTAAATCATGCCGGACGACTGGTCCTCATCAAATTACTTCTTCAAGCTATGCCTCTCTATCTTTTCTCAGTTCTATCTGCCCCAAAATGGGTTCTCAAGTCCATAAGAACGGTTCCAGGATACATTTTATATTGAATGGGAACAAAATCTCTCACCACTGGCCTCTCAGCAAATGGGACACAATTTGCAAGCCTAAAGTTGATGGGAGTTTTGGGCTAAGAGATCTCACGCAAAGCAATGAAATTTTCAGTGTGAAAATCTGGTGGAACTGGGTCTCTAACAATCAAATTCAATGGGCCCAACTGTGGAAAAAAAATTATGGTACTGAATGGACTGGGCCACATCTGGTTCGGTTCTTAGAAAATATGAAAGGCTCCCTCATCTCTAATGCTTCCAATACTCAAAGAAATATCATTCAACAATACAGCTTTTGGGAAGTTCACAATAGTACCCTAGCAAACTTCTGGATAGACTCTGGGAATCAGTTTCCTCCCTTGGAAACATCTTTCAACCTACATGTCCCGCCATAAATATTCCGGATCCCCTCTTTCGAAAAAATTCAAGGCTTTTGGCTTCCAAACAAATAGGTGGACTTCAGAGAATGGATTTCTCAGGATAATTGGCACCCTCTTCAACAACAACTCCACTCAGAGTCTCTTTGGGAAGACATGCAACAACGTTGCATAAGAAACAGATCGGGCAATGATATTCTCCACTGGGGGTATAAACCCAAAGGTATTTTTACTACTAAAGAATCTCATCAAATCCTCAACATCTCCAATGAACCTCTTGAATCTTGTTGGACCAAATTCTGGGGCTTAAAAACCTGGCCCAAAATTACAACCTTTCTTTGTCTTGTCCTCCACAAATGCATTCTCACCTGGGATACTCTTCTTATACGGGGTTTCATTGGACCCTCACAGCACCTCCACTCCAAGACTCAGGAAGATACAATGGAACACATCCTCAATCAATGTCCTTTTGCTGAACAACTCTGGACCCACTTTTCCTCTGCCAGCAATCACACAAACCGCATCCCCACCAGTATCATGGATACCATCGAAATCTAGCATAATTGTCCATACCATACTCCCATCCCAAACAGAATTTGGTAACTCATCTCGGGGTTCATAACCTGGGGTTCTTGGAAGGAACAATAAAGAGTAGCACCAACAAGAGGAATGGTACACTTAACAATTAACTTTACACTGGGATGAAATGGTGTAGGAGCAGGTTTGTAATCATGCATATGGAAATGAGCTGATAAATTTGTCACATACTTAAGCCGAGAGAGAAAAATCCATTTTCCATATGCCATATATGAAGACCCAAAAAGTAGTGCAATATGCCAAGAATCGTCATCTCAAAATGCTTTTGAATATCACTTTTCATATTTTTAATTAAAACAAGTTATCTTCTAGTGATAATAAGATCGTCCACATATAAAAATATTAATGAGGACATTATCACGAAAGTTCTTAACATACAAATTTGGATCATATATAAATCTCTTAAAATCATTAGTCAGGAAATATGCATCGATTTAATCCTACCAAGCCCTGGGTTCTTGTTTGAGATCATATAAAGACTTGTGTAATTTGCATACTAAACTTGAAGATTCAGTAGAAATAAAATGAGGAGGTTGTTGCATATAAATGTCTCCTTTAAGATCACCATTTATAAAAGCGCTTTTAACATCCATTTGGTGTAGTTCCCATTTATAACATGCAACGATGGATAAACTGGTTCTTATTGTGTTCATTTTAGCAACATGAGAAAAGTTTCATTATAATCAATTCCTTCAAGTTGATTAAAACCTTTTACGACTAATCTATCTTTATATTTTTCAATATGTCCTCCTATAGTGAACTTAGTTTTATAAACCCATTTACAACGAACTAAATTATTTCGTAAAGGAAGAACAACCAGAGACCAAGTCTTGTTTCTCAAAAGAGATTCATACTCAGTACATAGCTTGTTCCCAATAAGTCTTACCCTTAGCTTGAGCATAAGCAGTAGGATCGTCTGCAACCAAAAATTTGGTCATAAGAGCAAGGTTAGATCTAGTTCTACAAGTATCACATGTATTACCGACCACACTACCTATAGATTCAAGAATTTTTAGAACCCAAACAAGAAGATGAGAAGCAACATAATTTACTTTAGGAGATTCATTAGATTAAGGTGTAATACTTGAAGAAGAGGAGGAACTATGATCAATAATAGGCACAAAACTCAAAGAAGGAGTACGAGAGATAGGAGTAATAGGTGATATTAGAAAATTTAGGGTAATATGAGGTTCTACATACTTACGTGGTGGAGATAACTAATGAAATTGAACATCTCTTATGATTATGACACTTTGATTAGAAGGATCAAACAACATGTAAGCCTTAGAATTCTCATCATAACCAATGGGTATACACTTTTGAGACTTGGGTTCTAACTTTTTATTCTATTATTTTATCAAGAATACGAGCCCAACATTCACAAGAAAACACCTTGAAATTACTAATATTCGGTTTTGTTCCATTCCATTTTTCCTCAAGGGTAGCATGCTTAACAAATTTTGGGACTTGGGTTTTAACTTGGGAAGTATTTATGTTGAGATACACTCAAAGAAAAAGGTCTGTGAGGTAAAGTTTGCGACCTAAGTATGAAAGCCTAAGTCATAGAACAATATAATAATAATAATCAGTAAATGAAGCAATCTTTGAATGTTTATTTGTATGGAAAGAACAGAACCCCACGTCTTTTGCTGCTCGATTCGGCCCCCTATGCTACCAGGGATAGCCGATCCAACATCATCTGATTTCTTCGTTATTGTTGTTATGGTACAATTATAAGGAGATCGGGACATAAATGTCATGTTTGAAGATTTATTTTTTTGTGAAAATGGAATCACAAACTCTTTGGGACATAAATGTTATGTTTTAAGGTTTAATTTTTGTGAAATTGGAATGATAATTTTTTTTGAATAGTTTAATGTTTACTAGGAGAAATTGTGCGGAGAATAGTAAAGTATTGAGAAAAAAGAAAAAAAATATTGACAAATCATCAATAGCAAGTGCTTAATAATGAATTTGGTTTTGTACCTATAAGAATACTCACATTGGAATATTTTGGTTAAGACTCACATAATCTATGGTTCTGATTAAATCATGTATATATGCAATATTTCTGAATGTGAAATGAGTATGATCTAATGCATTCTTCCGAACATAAATAAAAGATTATATGATGTATTGAAGTTGGTGATTTTTTGTTTTTGTTTTATTTGTTTATAATATGGAAAACATATGCCCCATAATGGAGAAGTGAAAATTACTTCTTTCTTTATATAAGAAATTGAAGGCTTTTAATATCTCCAGAAATCTCGTATGTCTCTAGAACATTCAAGATGTATAATGAGATGATATGATGATGATGTTTTTAAAGAGATTCCATTGACCCTATTATATACCTAGAGATGTGGAGGAATTACTCTCACATATTGCATGTGGGATAATACAATTCTCCAAAATAACACCTCTTTATTTAACAATGGATATCAAGAGTATACTTTACCATAATAAATATGCGAAATAATGTATTACTCTTTTACACAAGATTGTGGAAAACTTTCGACATAATACAAATACATTATTACCTTCCAAGGAATATAATATATTCCTACACCCCCCCTTAATAATGGTTGGGAGAATATCCCGCCATAACACTAAGGAATGAAGGAGTCATTACTGGTCCCCCTCAATGAAATCTTCCCTCATCCCAAGAAAAGAACAAATATGCACATACTTCTCTTTTGTCAAGGATTTGGTGAAGATATCGATGGCCTCCTACTTGGTAGGACAATACTCTAGAGAAAGAATGCCATCTTCCACAAAACCTTGAATATAATGAGACTCAAGGTCAAGATGCTTTGTCTTAGAGTGATATATTGGATTACAGGAAGCTAAATTGCACCCTGATTGTCGCATTTCAATGTAGTGGACGATTTCGGAACCAGACCAAGTTCGGTAAGAACATGCCATAACCAAGCTTCTTCTTTAGCTACGTCTTTAGATGCTTTATACTCTGCTTCACATGAATATTAAGAAAGAGTCTTCACATTCTTGTTGGACCAAGAAATTGAACTTGAACCAAGTTGAAATGTGTAACCAACACTTGACCATCGATTAGAACTATCATTTTCCCAATCAGAATTTGTATAGCCATACAATGAAACAGTAACAATGCTCAAATAAAAGACAACATAATGTAATGCCCCTTGTAAATATATCAGAATTATCTTGTCTTCATGTGAATGAATTTCATGAGGTTGTTGCATGAACTGATAAATCATACTAACGACAAAATAGAGATCTATTATGTTGTGAGTTAAATATATCAAGCTTCCTATGAACTGACAATAAAGAGTAGCACCAACAAGAGGACTGGTACACTCAACAATTAACTTTACACTGGGATGAAATGACAAAGGAGTAGGTTTACAATCACTCATACAAAAACAAGCTGAGAAATATGTCGCATAATTTACCATAGTATCAAAAATACATAAACAAGTTCATTTACCACAGTATCAAAAATAATATTTTTTCACTTCTATTATCAATATTAAAGTGGAGAGGTTATTGAAGAACCCAAATCTAGTTATGCCATAATTACTATTTTCCTTCCATTAATTAGAAAGTTCTTAATAATGAATTTGCTTTTGTACCTAATTCCTAATCTCACATTAAGTAAAAAACTTTTAGTTACTTTATGATTGTAAGGTGGTTGCGACTAAATCATGTATAAATGCAATAATTGTGAATATGAAATGAGTATGAGATAATGCATTATTATGGCCATTTTTGTTTATTGGTCTTCTTAGTTTTCTTTTTTAAATAACATAAATAAAAGACTAAATGAGGTATTGAAGTTGGTTTTTTTTGTTTTGATTTTATTTATTTATAATATGGAAAACATATTCCCTATAATGGATAAGTGAAAAGTACTTCTTGCTTTATATAAGAAATAAAAATATTGATATACGTGATTCATCCAATTGGGCTATATCGCCGAGAAGGTTGTCTTTTATTATCTCCATAAATATCCTTCAATCTTACAAAGAGAGCACTAGTCTAGAAGAAATGTCTCTAGAACATTCAAGATGTATAATAATATGATATGATGATGATGTTTTTAAAGAGACTCCATTGACCCTATTATAAAACTAGAGATGTGAATGAATTACTCTCATGTATTGCATATAGGACAATACAATTCTCCAAAATAACACCTCTTTATTTAACAATCAATATCAAGAGTATACGTTACCATAATAAAGATGGGATATAATGTATTACTCTTTTACATAAGATTGTGGACAAATTCCGATATAGTACAAAGGAATTATTACCTTCCAAGGAATATAATATATTCCTACACTCCCCCTTAATAATGGCTGGGAGAAGATCCCACCATAATAGTAAGGAATGAAGGAGTAACTAATTCTCCCCATTGATGACAACTTCCCTTGTCCCAAGAAAAGAACCACGATGCACATACTTCGCTTCTTTCAAGTATTTGGTGAAGATATTGATGGCATGCTGCTTCGTAGGACAATACTCCATAGAAAGAATACCATCTGCCATAATACCTTGAATATAATGAGACTCAAGGTCAAGATGCTTCGTCTTAGAGTGATATATCTGATTATGAGAAGCTGAATTGCACCTTGATTGTCACATTTCAACATAATAGATGATTTCAGAACCGGACCAAGTTCAATAAGAACATGCCATAACCAAACTTCTTCTTTATCTTTTTCTTTGGATGCTCTATACTCTGTTTCATATGAAGATAAAGAAAGAGTCTTCACCTTCTTGCTTGACCAAGAAATCGAATTTGAACCAAGTTGAAATATATAACCAACACTTGACCATCGATTAGAACTATCACTTGCCCAATTAGAATTTGTATAACCAGAAAATGAAACTCTAGCACTGCTCGAATAAAAGACACCATAATGTAATGTACCTTGTAATTATATCAAAATTATATTGGCTTCCTGCGAATGAATTTTGTTGGTTAGATTTATCGTCGTTAAATAAGTCCCCAAGCAATTAATTTATCAATTTGAGGAGTTCGTAGACTTACGAAGCACATGAAAAATATATGTAGGACTCAAGCGAAGCTAATCTAATATAACCCCCCTTGAAGCTAGAACACACAACTTCTAATCTAGTGCTGGAAGCTGAAACACACGACTAAGAGTAAATTGCACGGAAATAAACTAATTAAGAAAGAAGGAAATTGCGTAAAGGAAAAACAACCTGTTAAGAGCAACAAGACAACACGTGTGAGCTCACACTAACAATAAATCAAGCTTGCATTACAATGATCAAATAAAATTCATGACAAAAATAATGAAAGCATGAAAATTACAAATATGAACCAAAGCTAAGAATCCCCTTCTCCAAATTACAAAGTCGAGACTAACTTCTACAATCTAAGACTAATCAAGGCTAACTAATGCTAATTCTCCATATGAAGAGAGAACATTATCTTTTGTACATGAGAGTATTAAAAAGAATATAGGCATCTCATAATTATAGATCCACTATTCTCTCAACCAATTTCCCATTATTAAAAAATATGATCCCTCCAAATCCTCCACACATCTCTCACAAATCTTGGATAAGATATGCCATCCAAATCTCCATGATATTCTCCTTATAATAAGCTTGAACAATTATCTCCTTGAAATGGTGGAGGAGATATTAGAGAATTCCTTTGAATTAATCCTTCCCATATTCCTACACATTACAAAACTCATCCATACTTGAGATATTAATGAAAAAACATGTTCATTTCTAATGTTTAATCATAAATTCACTTACAATACTAAAATGAATAAAGTCAAAAATAATAAGGTGAAACCCACATTAGAGGAAATTTCAAATCAAAATGGGCCTCCTAAGGAAAATTAATAAAATAATAGTTAAAATAATAAAATAATACTTATTAATTTTGGAGGAAGAAAAGAAAAAAACTACTTTTTTGTTTGTATTTTCTACATATCTCCTTGTTTTTTTACTCAAATTTCGATCGGGAGAGCTCATTGGATGAGGCATTTAATTCTTCATCCAACGAGTACCCACTCGGCATACTTTTGATGGGCCCCTCTACCCAAAAAACAAGAAATACCTGAAAAAAGGTGATGATGTCATGATCACATTTTTTCAGGTATTTCTTGTTTTTGGAGTAGCGGGGCCCATAAAAATTATGTTAAGTGGGTACTCGTTGGATGTGGAATTTAATTCTGCATCCAGCAAACTCTCCTGACTGAAATTTGAGTAAAAACACAGGGAGATATGTCGAAAATACGAACAAAAAAAGTAGTTTTTTTATGATACCTATCCCTAAATTTACATTAAAAATTTGTTTAAGAGGTGCTCCCTTTTTGAATTTTAAAGCATTTTGACTGGCTAATACATGGTGACATGGAATTTGTATTATTTTTGGAAGGACCATTTTAAATTGAAATTTCCTCTAATGAATATATGTATGGAAATGGTGTAATGAAAGGTTAATGGGAGGATGAAATGTGAGGAATAGTGACAAGTAAAGTGGGTGAAAATATGAAATTTCTTGAGTCCCAACAACTTTCTTGAGGTTGTTGCATAAAATGAGAAACCATATTGACGACAAAAGAGAGATATATTATGATGTGAGTTAAATATATCAAGCTTTCTATGAGCTGATGATAAAGAGTAGCACCAACAAGTGGAGTGGTACACTAAACAATTAACTTTACACCAGGCTGAAATGGCGTAGGATCACGTTTAAAATCACTGATATGGAAAAGAGCTGATAAATTTGTCGCATACTTAGGCTGAGAGAGAAAAATCCATTTTCCATATGCCATATTTGAAGACCCAAGAAGTAGTGCAATATACCAAGAATTGTCATCTCAAAATGCTTTTGAAGATCACTTTTCATATTTTGAATAAAAACAAGTTGTCTGCCAGTGATAATAAGATCGTCCACATATAAAAATAATAATGAGGACATTATCACCAAAGTTCTCAACATACAAATTTGGATCAGATATACACCGCTTAAAACATTAGTCAAGAAATATGCATCAATTTTGTCATACCATTAGTCAAGAAATATGCATCGAGTGTGAACGCCTAAGTCATAGAAACAATATAAGAATGAGTAAATGAAGTAATCTTTGAATGTTTATATCTATGGACATAATAGAACCCCACGTCTTTTGTTTCCCGATTTGGGCCCCCTATGATACCATGGATAGTCGAGCAAACGTCTTGTGAAAATGGAATGACAACTTCTTTTGAATAGTTTAATGGTTTAATGGTCACTATGAGAAATGTATGGAGAATAGTAAAGTTAGTGAGAAAAAGAAAAAAAATGACAAATCACCACCTTAGGATTGTGCATGTGAATTATAAAGAATGGGGTTATGCCAAAAATTGGATTACGATTTTAACATTTTACTTGGTTATTGATCTAGGATATTGACTTAAAGATACTTTTCAGTGGTTGATAATGCACCCATTGAAAGGTGTTTTTTCCTACTTGATTGGATTAAGCAATTTGTTCCATTTGTGAATATAGATGTTTCTCTTCCAATTATCAATACTGTTCTAATTCAACATTTTTCCTAATGATTAGTTAGAAAACAAATTGGGAACCTAAGATGGGTGAGTAGTCGGCTTGGTAAGTTGCTCCACAATTTTAAACACCCATTATCAACATACATGTTTAAACATAATAATTTTTTTAAATGTTTCTTTTTTCTAATTAATGTTGATAAGGACAAATGTACAATTTATGACTGGTTATTGAACCTCTAATTTATATAAAAGTGTGTGTTGTATATATAAAAATGTTTAGCTTAATCGGTCCAAATGTGGTATCTCTATTAGAACAACCTACTTTACATATATATAATATATATCATTGCATACATATTCAACCCCATATATATCCACATCAGAATTATTATAGTTTCCAATTAAAAAAACTCTATATGCTGATAATATATTAGCCACACAATTAGAGCACAATAAAAAATAATAATACATAATTAGGGAACTCATTTAATTAATTTATGTGACAAAGGTTGGGTTTTAGTAATTGAAGGGGATGGATTCAGGTTATATGAACAAACCTAGGAGTAGGAATATAAATAAACCAAGTACCCATCATCATGTAATTTAGATTATGATGACTTCCATTGTCATTAATACAACGGAGAGATTATAAATGAATCCAAATGAAATTGTCGCATATTTCTTCTAGATTAGTTGTGCTTGATGATAAAATTGGTTTCGTATAATGAGGAAACAATGACATTGGATGATTTGGTTTGAGTTGGTTCATTTGGTTTATTCATTTACCATAGTATCAAAAATCATATTTTTTCACTTCTATTATCAATAATAAAGTGGAGAGGTTATAGATGAACCCAAATCTAGTTATGGCATAATTAATATTTTCCTTCCATTAGTTAGAAAGTTCTTAATAATGAATTTGGTTTTTTACCTATAAGAATACTCACATTGGAATATTTTGGTTAATCCTCACATAATTTGTGTTAGAAACTTAACCATAATCATAAATTCCTAATCTCACCTTAAGTAACAAACTTTTAGTTACTTTATGATTGTAAGGTGGTTGTGATTAAATAATGTATAAATGCAATATTTGTGAAATGAATATGATAGATAAATGGTTCTTATTGTGTTCATTTTAGCAATGGGAGAAAAAGTTTCATTATAATCAATTTTTTCAAGTTGATCAAAACCTTTTATGAATAATCTAGCTTTATATTTTCCAATCTGTCCTTGTGTAGTGAAATTAGTTTTATAAACCCATTTACAATGAACTAAAGTATTTCCTAAAGGAAGAGAAACAAGATACCAAGTCTTGTTTCTCAAAAGAGATTCATACTTAGAAGACATAGCTTGTCCCCAATGAGTTTTACCCTTAGCTTGCGCATAAGTAGGATCGTATGTAGCCAAAACTTTGGTCATAAGAGAAAGTTAGATATGGGTCTACAAGTATAGGATGGATTACCAAACTCATTCCCTGCAGATTAGAGAGTTTGTGTAACCCAAAAAAGAAGATGAGAAGCAACCGAATTTACTTTAGGAGATTCATTAGATTCAGGTGTAATACTTGAAGAAGAGGATGAACTATGATCAATAACACACAGAAAAATGGAAGGAGGAGTAACAAAGATAGGGGTAATGGGTGATATTGCCAAATTCAAGGTAATATGAGGTTCTACAGGCTTAGGTGGTGGAGATACCTAATGAAATTGAACATCTCTTATGATTATGACACTTTGATTAGAAGGATCAAACAAGCCATAAGACTTAGAAATCTCATCATAACTAATGAATATACACTTGTGAGACTTGGGTTCTAACTTTTTCTATTTTTTATCAAGAATATGAGTCGAACACTCACAACCAAACACCTTAAAATTACTAATATTCGGTTTTCTTCGATTCCATTTTCCCTACTTTCTTCTTCTTACTATTTCCATGATGTGCCTTAGTTGCATGATGAGATTTATTATTAGGATTATAAGTGTGTTAACTAGAACATTTAGCATTATTAAAACTTTTCTTAGGATTATTATTATGTGCCATAAGAGCTTTATTAGGTGAGACTTGTCCTGAAATAATTAGCCCAACCCTTTAAAAAAATCATCAAAAGTATGTTTCATGGTACTTTGAGAGAATTCAAGAGCACTATTCCTAGTTTGGATGAACATGTCAAAAGAAGATGGAAATTTATGTTCTACAAGAATGATAAGAGCAATGTCTGTTTTATTGTAATCTATACCACAAATATTTAATTTTTCATTTAAAGTTTTCAATTTAGCAAGATATAATTCTACTATTTTGAAAGTAGTAGGATCTAGCTCATGAACCTTCTTTTCAAGGTAACAAGCAAAAACATCGTCAAATTTATCAGATAAAGAAGCAAGAATTTTCCATAACTTAACTAGGTTGTCTTTTTCCTCAATACTTACCTAAAGACTATCTGAAACAGTTTGACCAATGATCCCTCTTGCTTGATGACACTTTTCTTCCCATTTAACCACAACTTGAGCATCCGTGGGATTCTCGTGTTAACCATTAACGCGATCAATATGAATCATAATTTATAATGTAACCTATTTATGGAAATGGCATGGTCAGTTTGCATCCAATAACGCAAACTGAATACAAATTTGGATATTATGTCAAAACATATCTGCTCTGCAATATTTCCACCCGTAAGAAAAATTTCTGAAAATCAGTTCATTTTAAATCAGTGATATATTTTCTTTCTGAACACAAAATTAGATGATTATTTTGTCTAAATCCCACATTTTTTCACGAAGAACTCAGATATGTAACAATTCCCTTCATATTCTAAACCAAAATTTTGATATTTGGATTTGAAAGTTGTGACTTCATGTTTTCCTACAAAAAAATACTAGATAAAAAAAACTAGATCTAAATAATCACAAGATAGATTTTTTGAGGAGAATCAAATTTTCATATAGATATACAGAAAAGAAGTAAAGAAACCCTTGAAGGATTTCTGCAAAAATATTCATAACAGAGGGTTAGGGTTTAAAAAAAATATCAAACAAGTAGAATCATGCCCAAATTTGAAGAGAAGATTAATGGCTATTAGATTAGAAAACAAATCTACAAGATAAAAAGAATAATTCATAGATATGAATAGAGTTCCCATATAACAAATATGAAGCTAACAATTGTTGGTTAAATTCAAAGAAGATACTAGATCATAGTAACCTACACTCTGACATCATGTTAGAATATTAGATCAACTATACTATATATCTATCTAAGAAACCACCAACATTTAAAACACAAGAACCATAAACAAAGAAGAGGAAAGATTACACTAGATATACATGGTTCACATTAGAGGAAATTTGGGGTCTAAAATGGGCCTCCTAAGGAAAATAATAAAATAATAGTTATTAATTTTGGAGGAAGAATGAAAAAAAATTCTGATCTGAAGAGATCTTTGGATGCGGAATTTAATTCTGCATCCAACGAGTACCCACACTGCATACTTTTGATAGGCCCCGCTACCCCAAAAACAAGAAACACCTGAAAAAACATGATGATGATATCATCATCATAGTTTTTCAGGTATTTCTTGTTTTTCGAGTAGTGAGTTCCGTCAAAAGTATGTAGTGTGGGTACTTGTTGGATGCATAATTAAATTTCGCATCCAACGAGCTCTCCCACTTGAAATTTGAGTAAAAACACAGGGATATATGTTGAAAATACGAACAAAAAAAGTACTTTTCTTTTATGAAAAATATGTCAATTCAACCATAATTATGGTTGAATCATTTATTTAAATTCTATTGGTTCTTGAATTCCAACTCACAAAATTTATTTTTGGCACGTTTTCTTATAAGGCCCATTTTAGACCCCAAATTTCCTCTAATGCAGAATTGGGTTACGTCCATAGGAAGGTTGTCTTCTATTGTCTCTAGAAATCTCCTTCAACCTAATAAAGAGAGCACTAATCCCAATACGATATGCAAGATATGTCTCTAGAACATTCAATATGTATCATGATATGATATGATGATGATGTTCTTAAAGTGACTCCCTTAACCCTATTATATACCCAGAGATGTGGAGGAACTACTCTCACATATTGCATGTCGGATAATTTAATACTCCAAAATAACAACTCTTTATATAACAATGGATATCAAGAGTATACTTTACCATAATCAATATGGGAGGTACTACTATTTTCCATAATATTGAGGACAACTTATGACATAATACAAAGACAATATTACCTTCGAGGAATATAATAAATTCCAAAAAATATAGAAAATATGGTTACATTTCTATGGTGAAGTGAAGTCTTTGTAATGTGACTTAGAGAAGAAAGGGGAGTTATAAGGGGTTTTACATAGATATATTGTCTAGTGGAATTGTAATTGAAAAAAATACATTTTGGATGGGTAGAGGATAAATCACTTGCTAGGGCTATAGAAAAGTCTGTTATTGATTTTCTATATGAAGATATTTTTACCCATTTTGGTGTGCCTCGAGAAATTGTGACTGACCATGGAGAACATGTCACTTCCAATGCAATGAAATATCTTGTGGAATAATATAAAGGAAACCATTTCAAATCCTCGCACTATCACCAACAGGAAAATGGGAAAGTAGAATCTACAATCAAGGTGCTGGAAGCTATTCTTACCAATGCTATTCAATAACATCACAAAGATGGGGTGAATAGGATCTCAGAAGCACTTTGGTATTATAGGACTACTTGGAGAAATACTACAGGCCATACACCTTATGAACTTGTGTATGGGAAATAGGTTTTGTTGCCAATTCAATTCCAAGTAAAAACATTCTGGATGGCCATGCACTTAGGGATATATTTGTATGAAGCACAAAAACAAAGAGTCATGCATCTCAATGAATTAAATGAATTTCTCCAAGATGCCATTCAACAAACTATGCTGGTCCAAGACCAAAGAGATTGTTGGCATGATCAGCTTATCAAGAAAAACATTTCCATCCAGGAGATTGGGCTTTACTCTTTGATTGCAGGTTTAAAAATTTTGAGGGAAATCTCAATACCCATTGTCTAGGGCCTTATGAAATTGATCCCAAGTTTTTGATGTACATATGTAAATAATTTTGTGTTCCATTTCTTGAAGAAAAAAATAAATGAGTTTGCTTGTCAAAACCAGGATACTGGGGAATCTAGAATGCAACTTGTCTTAAAATTGGATATCTAGTAGGTAAAGTTGCCATTTGATATGTTGGTTTCAAATAATTCATTTTCTCTTGCGTTGGATGATGAAGGATTCTTTAAGGAATTCCTTCCAACAACTCTTGTCCTGTCGACTACAAGACTTTATCTAGGCTCAAGGGTAGAGAATTTTTTGGGTACTTTGAGGCTTGCTTACATCAATGGAAGTTACTCTTGCTGATGTAAGACGTAGTAAAACACCATTGTCCTTTATCTATCATATTTTCACTGGGTGACTCAACTTCAACATATTTATTCGTACCTAGTAAAATGTACCATGGCACCTTGGAACTCATTCACATCAAAGGTGAGATGCCTCACGTTGGTTAGCATCATTCATTAAGGGTTGTTATCTAATGATTTCTTCCTATGTTCGACTTCAAAAAAATATATACACATAGTGGGAATTGTGCCATGACGAAGGATATGTAGAAGACCACCCAATTCTTGTTCATGTGTTATTCCATATTCCAGCTGATTTTAGTTGGTTTGATCAAATAAAGGCTCACCGAGCTATGAAAGATACTGTTGGTTTGTCCAAGGGTTTTTTTTTGCATTTCATATATCATTCTTGTTAAAAACTTTGGACTCGATTGACAACCTTATCTTCAATTTTCGCTCTTTTTTTTAATTTTAGGGCATGACCGAGCCACTCATGATGTGTCTTATATTCTTTGTCATCCTCAATTGTCACATATTGTATAATCTAAATCAAAGTTTTTGGATGAAGAACCTGCATCCAATGATGACACTACATCTCATGATGACTACATCCCTCTATCCATGTCTTTGGAAAACATACTGAAAATTAAGGAGCAACATATGCAAGACCTACCTTTACCCAATACATTACTAGAGGAATTTCATGGTTCCATTGGGCCTTCGACCACTCTAGAAAAAAATGATGAGGTCCGAGGATCACTTGCCGATTCTCAACCAATTAACATTCCACAGAAGGTAAGTGCAGATGGGGATGAAATCAGAGAATTTGATGTTTCTCAGTGTAAGGAAAAAATACAAGGGTTACAAATACAAGTTTTAGAACTTTCTAATCTCCATCAACATGTTCATATAGATAATGGGTTATTGCAACAGCAAAATAAGAAGCTGACGAAGAAAAATGGTGAGTTGATTACCAAAATTGATCAACTTACATAGGAACTTGATAAAGCTTTGCAGAAAGTGAAAATGTACAAGGATAAAGTTAAGGATATAAGAGCCATTGTTCTGTCACATGTGGTTACATGAGGACATGCAACCTCTCTGGTCTGGGGGATATGTTGATACCCAGAATTGTCTTTTTTTTACTACTTATTCCTATAAAATTGGTCCTCTTTACCCCTTTACCATCCTCCTTCTCTATCCTATAGTTTGCCTATTTCACTTATTTTTAAGGTAAAAGGAATTCATAGGTAAGAGAGTTATTTTACTATATTTGTAATGTTTTTAGTGGATTGAATAAAGATTTTAATTTATTGCCAATAAGACCTGTTATAATATATTATTCTTGGTATTAACTAGTTTGGTGAATGAAGCAACAGTTACAGGAAAATATTTGAGGGACCCTTTTCTCCTTACATTGTGGTCAATGGGTCGATCTAGGAGGGGTTTTGTTCAAAGATTGAGGATCTTTTGATGTTTCCTGATCTTCAGATCATTGCCATTACTACAAAAAATGAGCACAAGGCTCATCACTCATGTAAACCATGTCATGAGGATGAGCCTGTATGTTGTTATATTTGATATGGTATTCCTATTTATAGGTTTATAGCAGGATCTCGTATATTGTATAAAATCGAAAACCTTGAAAATATGGTTTTTTCTTTTTTTTTTCTTCCTGTATAAAGCCTCAATGATATGAAGAGAATGGGGAGGAAGATAACGCTACAAAACAACTTTATTCAATATCTCGTTACGAATTATTATTTCAATATAGTATTGGGAAATCTTATTTAGTAATTTCAATCCTGTCAATGTATTGATGCATATGTGATCTTGTGTTTTAATCTATAGTAAGTACTAGGTTCATATTTAGATTGGTAGGGCCCTCCAGTTGGGATTCAGATGCCTTTCTATTTATAGTCTATATTTTTCTTGGTTGTGCATATACTTTTGTTTTTCAGTTCACTGTAAATGCCAAATCTTTTAAAAATTACTAGTTAAGTGAATGCGGATTCAGGTCAGATCTTACTTCTTGATTTATCGATTTATTTTTGAATAGGTTTTTGTTTTATCAAATTCATTCTGGTAAATATATTTCTTATATAATTGGTCTTTTCATTTTAATTCATGTTTTCCTTCCTTGAAGCATAGTGCAACGATTTAGTTACATTTTTCATGAAATTACAGGAATTTGTCTGAGATTTGTAAGTGATTTAGTGATTGATGTAGCATAGAAATTGATTTCAAACTGTACACAGTGTTTTCTTGTAAGTTTTTTTGTTTGATCATTGGAATTAAATTTATAAGCCGATCTGGACATAAATGAGAAATGTACAATTATAAGCCAATCGGGACATAAAAGTCATGTTTTTAGATTTTTTTTGTGAAAATTGAATGACAAGCTCTTAGGTACATAAAGGACTGAGCTAAACTCTAGACCATTTGCACCATTTTTTCAGTGAAATCTATGACCAAAATGTAGCAAGAATTGTTGAAATTACAGTTTCAGTTTGTTGAAATTGCATAATCGGGGTGCTCTAGGAGTTATTGAGGTGAAGAATATGAAATGAAGGAAATATTAACACAACGATCTACAATGATGATGTTGAGATACAAAAAATATAAAATTGAGTAGCAAGATAGTGATGTATGTTAATGGTTAGTTTAAGATAAGGAGTCTAACCATATCTTTTCTTTGTGAAAGTTTTTGTGGTTCCATCTTAAAACAGTACTTGATGTGAACAATGTTTTTGTAATACAAAGAACCAGTCAATGAGACATTATGTTTGATTGGAAAAGGAACTCCATAAGAAGTTCTAAATTTATGAATAAAAGACAAAAGAAAAAAAAAAGAAAATCCTTTATTTCTATTCTAAATATGAAACAATGTTCACTTGCTTCTTTGAAAAAAGTAACCTCCAATTTAGAAAAACTCCAATAAATTATATTTTATCATTTTCTAATTATACAATTTCTACCACTATACCACTAAATAATGCTTATGTATCCAAACCAAAAGCAGCTAGTGGGCCTTTTTTAAGATGCCTCCTAACATTATCAATACAATTCTTAACTACCTACTGAATCTTATTTAATAAAGATTAGCATTATATATTAAGTGAAAAAATACAGCAAGACCAACTCTAAAAGGATCAATAATATCTAATTGTAAATTACTAGTTGTGTCTACATAGTTTAAGAATCCATATACAACAAGTACTTTTCATTGATATTCCATACAAAGACAATAACAGAATAGCTGCAATAGACAAGATAATAAAAATTCACAAATAAGGTAGATACATAATGATTATAAAAGTGTCAAAATTTGATCAACATTCATTGATATTCCACTAGCAACAACTTTGGGGTTCTTGACTCACATTCGAAGGAACCAGACCCTGCAACCTCAAACACTCACAAAGCCCCAAGGCGACCCCACTAGGAGAATTAAAAAGGGAAGAACATTAAGGACCCCAGCCAAACAGCTATTCTGATTCCTACAATGCCCACCCATGCAGGTCCAGAGGAAGATTAGAACACTGATTCTCTCCCTACCCTACAAGAAGCAGATGTAATTATGGACGAAAAAATGGGTGACATTGATCTGGGAGGGTTGGAGATGACAAGCTTGGAGGACGCATGCAAGAACAAAAACCTCCAAAACATCACCCTGAATTAAATAGAACTACTCATAGACATCCTCCATTCGATCAAAGCCAACAACAAGCTGGGAGTTTTGACCACCACCCCCAAAGATATCAAGAAAAAAACCAAGGACACCAAAAAGAGAGGAAGGAAAACTGCCCTCCAAAGAATCACCAATTTGGGAGGCCAATTAGTAGAATCAAGTCAATACTCTCAGCTTACTGAATTCTTCCCCCTCAACGTCTCTGTTACTCAATGAAGCTAATATCCTGGAATATTAGAGGCATCAACAGCCCTAGAAATCGTAGAATGATCAAGAAAAATACCCAGCAATACAAACCAAATATCCTCATGTTACAAGAAACCAAATCCAACAGCTCCAACATGAATTCTCTAATGTCCAGACTCTAGTGAGGTAGCTAGTCCATTTCCTTTGAATCTTCATGGGATTCATGAGGTCTCACTATCTCCTAAAATCTGACCGAAGTGGAATTATATCATTTCCTAGCCTCCTAGCACTCCATTTATGCTCTTTTCCACCCCATTGGCACCAACATCCATGGTCTCCTTACAAATGTCTATGGTCCCCAGCTACCTGACCAAAAGCCGTCATTCCTTCACTTTATTCAGTGGCTTCTCCTGGACCAACCCCATCCTATGGATATCATTGGTGGTGACTTCAATCTCATTACCTCATTACAAGACAAGCAGGGAGGAAGACAATCTTTTCAAGAGGTTCATTGACAATAATAATCTGGTAAATTTCAACACCAACAATGGAACCCACACTTGGAATAATCGAAGGGGCTACTAATACATTTGGGCAGATTTTTCCACGAAATATTTCCACATTTTTAACATTCGTGGATTAATAGTTCATTTTTTTTTATCATGGCAGAAAAACTGTGGCAATATCGATGTTTTTTTAATTTTCGATGAAATTTCATCTTTATATCGATGATATATGGCTATATTTGCACACTCTCCAAACCAATGCCATCTTTCAATGGCTCTTGGCTGTTTACGCGCGGGTTAACTCATGCATTTTCGTCCACATCTAACTAAGAAGATCTCGCTATTTTCATAACGAAGTAAACTTGTTCTCGGTGAGAAGTGAATTCCAACGCTCCCTCGGTTCATATTGAAGCCAACAAGCATGAAGTTGGCACTGAACGTAAAATAAAAAGATTTCTTCTATCTTCTATCTTCTATCCGATCATAGAGTGAAATCGTGAAATGGAAACCCTCAATAATAATAAAATAGATTTGATTTTTTTCCCCCACTGTTGCATATTTTTTCTTGGGTCTGGATCTGACTGGCTATGTGTGGTATAACATTTTATGTATATGACAGAAGCCGCCTATACCCCGCCTTAGGCCATCCATGTTCCCTTATATTTTTCATAGAGACGTTTACACTTGTTCATATATGATGTCGCCAAGGATAAATAGTAATTGCCATGAAACTGACTACCTCATTGCAACTATCTCTACTACTACAACCTATTTACCTATACGATGTTAGGATAGATAATTTTACCTTTTATATTTCTAGTTTACAGCTCCTTTGCAGGAACATGCCAATTTGTATCACTTAGCACATTTTCTATAGTTGTGACAAGGTTCTTGGTGATTGATTGAGCACGGATTGAGCCCATATTTCTTTATCAACCATATCCAAAACTAGGGAGATCAGTCATGCTCTCCAACAATCATCTGGATGTAAATTCATAAAGGGTAAGCATGCATCCTTTTTGGGGGAATACAAACTAACATTGAGGCTCAATATAATAGTTGTATTCTTCAGGTCATGTACCTTACGAACGAATTGAACAACCCTGCAACTCCATCCTTTTATTTAAACTAGAGTAATTGAAACAAGAGGGTCCAGTCAACAATGAATCTAACCAATTCATTTTTTTTTATAGACACGATGCTCCACTAAGCTATTGGCCATTGACATAGTGTTAATTACTTTCCATAGTAGAAGGACAACTT
Source organism: Pseudotsuga menziesii (assembly GCA_001517045.1). NCBI lineage: Eukaryota > Viridiplantae > Streptophyta > Pinopsida > Pinales > Pinaceae > Pseudotsuga > Pseudotsuga menziesii. Next base: position 143,986 of record LPNX010899420.1, on the reverse strand, counting down.
TTTGATTGGACCATTTGGGCCACCTGGTATTCCAATGCCCAAACTATCAAGGTCTCCTTGTGAGTAAATCAAAGGCCATTGTACAACACTTGTTGGCCTCAATGAATACTTCAATCTGTTAGACACAATTCCCACTGAGAGGGGGGGGGGTGAATCAGTGAACTAAGGCTTGAACTCAATTTCAACGTCTTTTTCTACCAATCGTATCATGCCCGCAACCATCTCTGTCATCAAGTTTTCTTTTGTATTTTCATGTTACCATGTCCTTGTCATCTTTGCACCAACGTCTTTGTCTTGCCCAAATCATCTTCAAATGACCACAGAATGGGTCATTTGACTCTCTAGATGTTCCATCCCTGTCATGCTTTCTTGTCAATGTCATTATGCATGTCCTTAGTCATCTCTGTCCTTCAAGTCTTGTTCTAATTACACCTTGACATGTCATCATGCTTAGACACCTCTTCGAATCTCGGTTTGTTATCTATTGTTTTAATGAAATAATCAATTAAAACTTATTCTAAACATTGCATCTCTCCAATAGTAATATGTGTCTCTTAAAAAACTCTGTCTTAATTATTTTTATTAAATTTTTGTTTATTTTTCTAAATACATTCCTGTAGCTTCTTGTTTGATAAACTCTGTTGATTATTTTTCACTAACTTTGCAGGTCCATCTTTTGCATATATGACCATCATAATGAAAAGTGAAAGTATGGCTGGATAGCCACCTCAACAAGGATCAGATCCATGTCACCTTTTGAACTTTTTGATACACACACACTATCCGGAGATCATTTGAAAATAGGCTTCCAAACTGTTTAATTTAACACTTAGACAAAATTGTTTCTAACTTCATGCAAAAACAATTTTTCTTCTACTTTGGCAGATTGATTTCTCCCTCATGTGGTCACCATAAGGAAACCTACAAGCATGGATAGATAGTCATTTCAACAAGGAACACAACTATATCAAAAGATAAATCTGTTGACACACACACACACACAACCTCTGTCAAGAATTTCAAAATAGCTTCTCAACCTCTTTTGAACATCAAAACATATTTCTTCCCATTTTCGAAGACTCCTATTCCACACATGTGAACACTCTATGAAGACCTAAATTCAGGAGTAGATGGAAAACTTACCAAAGAATGGATCCAGGACATTTGATAAATTTACTTGCACAAAGACAACCCTTGGCGGGCATTTCCAACTAACCTCTCAAACTCCTATTTTTAACACTTGGTCAATTTTCTTTTGTTCTCATTATGCAAAATATTATTTTTCCTATTTTGGCACATTGATATTTTGCATATGAGACCATCATAATACAACATGAAGGTATGGATGGATATTCAGTTCACCAAGGAACATGACTATGCTACCTGTTTATTATTTTTCACTAACTTTGCAGGTCCATCTTTTGCATATATGGCCATCATAATGCAAAGTGAAAGTATGGATGGATAGCCACCTCAAAAAGGATCAGATCCATGTCACCTTTTGAACATTTTGATACACACGCATTGTCTGGAGATCATTTGAAAATAGGCTTCCAAACTGTTTAATTTAACACTTAGACAAAATTGTTTTTAACTTGTAAAAACAATTTTTCTTCAACTATGGAACATTGATTTCTCCCTCATGTGATCACCATAAGGAAACCTACAAGCATGGATAAATATACCATGAACAAGACCATATCACAAGATAAATATGTTGACACACACACAACCTATGGCAAGCACTTCAAAATATCTTCTCAACCTCTTTTGAACATCAAAACATATTTCTTCCCATTTTGGCAGACTCCTATTTCACACATGTGAACACTCTATGGAGACCTGAAGTCAAGAATAGATCGAAAACTTACCAAAGAATGGATCCATGACATTTGATAAATTTACTTGCACAAAGACAACCCTTGGCAGGTATTTCCAACTGACCTCTCAAACTATTGTTTTCAACATTTGGTCAACTTTATATTGTTCTCATTATACAAAATATTATTTTTCCTATTTTTGGCAGATTGATATTTTGCATATGAGACCATCATAAGACAACCTGAAGGTATGGCTGGACACACTAGTACAAAATGAGAAATTAATGACTAAAAAAATGACTAAAATCAGGCTATAAACTACTATTTTTGAGTCGGTGACTAGTAGTATCTAATTTCCACTATCTTATAGCTAGTCATATTTCACTAGTCATTAATAGATTGACTTATTAGTCATTGATTTAGTCATTGATAGACAATGATTTAGTCATTGATAGTCAATAATTTAGTCATTGATTTAGTCACAGATTTAGTCACAGATTTAGACATTGATTTAGTCACTAATTTAGTCATTGATTGCAACAATTAATGACCAAATATATGACTAAATAAACTACTGGATGATAACATATAAATGACTAAGATAAATACGAGTAAGATATGAGAAATTAGCTACTAATAATCGTATATATGCGAATTTAGTAATTTTTGTAGCCACAAATTTATGATAGGGCACAGAGGAATCGAACCACCAACCTCCTGCCTCTAATTAGACTGACGCTCTACCATAGAGCTAGCACCCTTTAAGCAGTTGTTATTACTTGACAATGATGATATTCAAACAAATTCATGATAAATAGCAATCTACAAACTACATAATTATTACTATTACAACTTACCAGTAACTAGTATTTATGAAAAACTAATTCCTAAGAGCTATGTACAATTTTCCCTATCTGGCATATCCATTCATGTTACCAGAGAGAACGGAATACCTCTAAGATGGATGTGATACCAATTAAGTCAACCAATTTACGGAATATCTCTTGGAGTGCTTGAATATATGACAAAAATATCATTATATGAAATCAAGTAAAGTAAAAATCAAATAAGGTAATCAAACCTTGCCATTCATAAAACAATCTATCAGTGACAATATAAAAACACATGAAACCGAAAGATTTCAGAAAATGAAACATATTTTTATTTATCATATGGAATTTGAGGCATAAGAAAAGTGTTTATTTATTTAAAACATATGTCAAAGGCTTATTTAGTTGAGCTTTGAATATAAGCTTTTAAAGCTGGAGAAATTTGGAAATATTGAGGAGAGTTGGCTAATTTATAACCAAAATTGGTACAACTATTGTATGAAAGGAAGACTATAATGTGCTAATTTATAACTAAAATTCACATGAGGAAAAATGTAATTCTTTTCATTGTATTGTGTAAATTATTGAAACAATGAAATAAATAAAATTAACACAAGGAAAATTGTATTGCTTTTCATTGTATTGTGTAAATTATTGAAACAATGAAATAAAGAGAAACATGTATTTTAGCTTATTGAAAGAATGAACTAAAGAGAAGCATGTGCTTTAAAAATTTTAAGGAACTCTCGTAAACTTATATATATTTAAAAATATAACAACCACATAGATAAAATACAGATAAAAAGAGAGATTTTTTTACAACTATAACATAGTACTATATTAAACATACAAAAAAAAGAATATAAATTATACATATAATACCATGAAATGTAGGTTTATCATTCAATGTCATTAAAACATTTTACATAAATAATATGATGCATAGGAATTCCAATGGAATATACAAAATAGAAAAAAATTATAGGTTGTCCATCATGTGGATCATCATCATCAAAATACATCCTAAATGCATTTTAAAGTGTTTGATGAATATCCTAAAGTTGGATCTATGTAAATTGAATGTTCTACATATTACAACATGCATGTGTCAAAAGAGAAGATATTGAGGAAACCTTCTACAAAGAGGAGGTGAATCTCAATATCCATGCAAGGGAGCTGGGAGAAAATGATGAGGAGTAGGTATTTGATGTTCTACTAGAGTTGGAAAAGGATGATAATGCAACAATCATCTATTGTGCATCCAAGTATGTAGAGTCCCTGGATGACATACCCATGAGGATAAGAGTTTAATGAACACTTTTCTTATTTATGAATGTGTGTATTAGGGGAAGCAGGAAGCAACCCCATTGAGGCTATAAGTAAAAGGAGAACAACAATAAGATTGCTATAGATTTTAAAGAAAGTTTTGAAGGAGAGGGAAATGATGGAAGTGTGGTAAAAGAGGAAGAGGTTATATCCCATAGGGAGGTTGTAGAAGATAAAAAAAAAAAGGTTAATATAACAACCATTTATAGCAAGTTCTCTATCAGGATCCCTTCCTGTAACTCCATTAGATGGATATCTCAACGGATTACTAATAGTCATCAGGGCCAATAAATTTTTTCAACTATATACATCCCCTAAGTAATTAAATGATTTCTTTCAACTTATATACTTCTATAATAACCCTACTTTTGAGGTAAATTCCAACAACAATACAAGGGAATGAACCTTCAATTACGCCCAATAAAACTAGGACATTGCAACAAGAAAAACTAAAACAAGGGGATGAACCTTCAATTACCCAAAATAAAACTTGTACATTGCAAGAGTAAACACTAAAATAACAGTAAAGGATTTTTATGTACTCAAGAATAAAGAACCCCATCAAACAACTTTTTTCTTTAGAATTTACCTCATCTTCAAAAAGATATCCATGAGGTACAAAAAACCCATCGTTGTCATCATCTTCCTCAGATTTAAACTTATTTGTGTCAACCTCATTAAGTTTCTTTGTCATCATCCTTGTAACAGTCAGAAAGGCTTTCCCCAGGATCTTCCTGAAATTTTTAAGAAAGTAAGAAAGTTAATAAAAATACTACAAATACTCTTACCAAAGAGATTTAGTGATGAGTACCTCTTCCCATTCTTCGTCACTATCATTCTCATAGTCCAAAGAATAGTCCTTCCTGAAAGGATTTTGAAGCCTAATGCTATCAGTGCATCAAAAACAAAGAGTCAGAAACAAAACTTTCCCTCTTATCTACTACAATATTAAGAATCCATGAGCTTCAATGTGTTTCAGATGTTCCTCATCATGGGCTATCAAAATTAAAACACAACCTGTTTCTTTGATAATTAAGAAACTTAAAAGAATATGAAAAGTATATTCACCTTTTCTTTGAGAAGGTTCCATAATCAGCAGGTCTATGGTTGTGATCAAATTGCAAAAGGTTTATTCTCTTATTGTGAAGCCTATTTTCTCTATGTACAGTGGTATTCCCATTATTGCAAGGAAAACCGTCAATCAAAACTTCTTCCGAGTCATTTATAGGGATATTTGACATGAACTCATTATCTTCAACCTCACTACATGTTCATTTTTTGTTTGTAGAGGATTGCAATTTTGGCAGTGCTACAGCTTCAGCAGGTGCCCCCTGCAACCGAAGTTCATTGAATAATGCAACTTTGGGTTTACGCCAAATACCCCAACTTAGATGTCTTTGTGCAGAAGTGTGCCAATTAAGATGGTGCCAAGATACCAGGTGTGACCTAAGTACACAGCACAATCAAATCGATTCAACTCAAAGAATCTAGAAATAACACGACATATTCATGCGACATTTAGACATTTATAAAAATCTAGAACATCAACCATAGAAGATTCCCTATCTTTGTCTCTGCTACTTGTTAACCCAAAATATTCCTCACTCAGCTCTACATGGCCTACACCACCCAAGGAAACCCATTCACGACCCCCATAACACCCCATTAGACCCCCATACCCTAAAAAAGGCTTAAAAATGAGTAAAAGGGCTTAAAAACCCAAAAAGGAGCCTAAATAGCTCTCTTAGGGGCTAAAGCCTCCAAAAAAGGGCTAAAACCCCTCAAAGGAGCCTAAAACCCTAAAAGGAGCTAAATTTAGGGCGGAAGGGGCTAAAGCCCTAACCAAGGGCTTAAAACCCTAAAAGTCCCCCAAAAAGCTATAAAAGGAGGGGTGGGGGTCACTCTAAAACACACCTCCCTTGCATACTGTTATGCTACCCAAGTGGATGCCTTGAGACCATTTTCCTTTCAAGCCACCCACACTCCCTCTCATCCATCTTCCCTTTGAGCCGTAGCTCCCCCCATTGCCAAGAGAGGTTCTTCTCCAAGCTAGGGCATGGTGGCCCATTTCCACCAAAAGAAGGTATAATTTTTGTTTTGTTTTGTTTATTTGAGTTTTCCTAACATCTATTTTCTTACAGGTTTATGGCCTAACATGTTCTTACAGGTCTCCATTGTTGTATGTAGGGTCTCGGAGGTCTGTATCCCATAACCATGTGTGCAGAGGGGTCTCCATCTTTGCTTTTATTTCTGTCTAGTTTCATTCCCCTTTTTCTTTTCTACATTTCCACACAGGAACCTACCCGTCCGTCCTACAGACGGAAGGGATCCTTTCCTTCCCTTGTAGCAAGGAGAAATCCCTGCTATAGAACTGGCGACCATACCAGGCCGATCCCACATTATCCCTGGGTTTATTTTTCAAAGTTTTAGTTTTTAGTTCTGTTTTTTGCCCTTGTTTAGTTTTCTGTTAACTATAGCTTAGATTCTTGTTTATTTACATTTATAGTTACTTATGAGCCTCCTCAAGGCCAATCCAATCCCATTTGGCCATAATACCAGTTACTGTTGGCCATTCTATGATTTGCAAATCACTCAACTGTGCAAAAACAGCCGAACCAAATTTCTGAAAATTCACCTGTGTTCAGGCTCATTTTCTACCCAAATAGTGGAGCCATTTTCAAATATACACATTGGTAGAGGTAAAAGGGCCTGTTTCTAAAGTGGGTTTTCAACCGTTTGAGGTAATTCCTCACGGTTTGATCAGAATCCACTTCACAAAAATAGGACTTTTACAGGTGTGTGACCCATTTTTGGGCTTCACTGTTTCCTTTTATCGGGACTATCAGTGTGGCTCAGCCACCTCTATCCATCTGAAGCATTTCATTTCTGTTTCTGTTTCATTTTATTGCAATTTCATTTACATAACAAAGTGTAAATTCGAAGTAAATTTTAATGGCTTAATTAAATGAATGCAGCTTAACTAAAATCAACCTAAAACTAACTGTCTTGCTTACCCTTCCTCCTTTACCCAGCCATCAACCTCCGGGGTATTCTAGGATATGACGAAGGGCAAGCTCATATAGACCTAGGCCCTTCATTGAATATTGTTCTAAACCATTAAAACTGGATGACCTAGAAGGTAGAGGGAGTAGAGAAGGAGGACTTCTCATGGCGCTAAGCGTCCTCCCTGTTGACCAACCTTGCATTTGGGAGGTGACCTGTGGATCTACAGATGGGATTAGTCCCATTGTGTTGAGAGCCTAGCACCTTCTCTTGGTTGAAGAGTAATATTAGTGTGAGGTAGTCATCTAGTTAGGCCATCAACATTCAGGGTTAAAAATTGTATCTATTTATAAATATCTGATTATTCAATGCTTTCATACATAATGAAATGAACTCTACCAAAATATGATGAAGTCATAAACCATTTGCAGCTACCAAATACCAGAAATACAGACAAACAAATACACCATACCAAGTAATCAAACAAACTCAGTTCATGACGCTGAGAGAGCCTTAAAATTGATCAATTTACACTAAGTTCAAACAATCTACAGTCTTTGAGGACATAAGTCCCTAACTACTTCAACTATGGGAAGTACTTGGGCTCTTCCCAGAAACTCATTGTGAGGAGTACCATAGTAACCCCAAAGTAGCTGGCCGCTGAGAGGAATTGCCAAGCAAAATGGGAAACTACCCCTTCTGATTCAGTAGAAACACCTATGAGGAAAAATCCAAGCGTTGTCTTTTGGCAGTCTTGGTGGCCGAGTGACCACCTACAGCCAATAGGAAGCCACTGAAACCAGGGTCTAAACATCATTCCCATCTGTTTGATAAACATCTAACACAATTGATCCCTCACGCTCTTCCTCACGCCTAAGAGGCGAACCGCCAGAATTTGGAACACTCAATTGACACCATCGAAATCGTTCTCAGCGATCTCCCACACCATCAAAAGGCCACACAGCTTGTGATTCATATTCAGACCTGTATCAGTCTGAAACAGACCTCCATACTGCACCATCAATCCACATGGCTAGTGCAAACATGGATCCATTTTCAGACATAGCCATAGCACGTGGACCCATGTCCACACCACAACTTGTCACCAACAACCTTGCAGGTTATCCAATCACATTCATGAAAACTTTCATCAGTCAGCTGCCACCACCCATAGTGACCAGCCAAGCTGGCCCATTTCCAACACATAGGGGCAGTGGCCCTTCCACACACACTACCCCTCCTGCCACATAGGGGGACAGTGGACCATCCACTTACATTTCCCCTACTGTCATACATGGGGGCAATGTCCCCTCCACCCACACTGCCCCTCCCACCACAATTGGGGACATTGGCCCATCTACAATGGCACAACCAATACCCCGAGTTATGCAGGTACATTATGCACTTGCAAACCCCACCACCATCCCTTCCCCATCTCACATCAACCTGGGGTCCAATATGCCTTTCATGGCTCATATTAACTTTCCTGATTTGGCTCGATTGACAAACGACCCCATTCGCCATCAAGCTTTTTGGCCTCTAATTCCAACTAAGCTGCCATCAGACATCCCCAAGTTTGAAGGCAAGGTAGGGGAATGTCCCCAAAACCATATTATGACATTCCATCTATGGTGCTCATCCAACAGCATCGTAGATGATTCCATTAGGCTAAGGCTATTCCAATGCACCCTTATAGGTGCCGCGGACAAATGGTACATTGAGCTACCGTAGGCCAAATATCCAGATTTCAGCTCCTTAGCTTTCATGTTCCTATAGTACTTCCAACTCCTTGTCAAATATGATGAAGGGGTGGAGATCCTATTATCCTATCACCAAAGCACTACGACACATATAATTGACCACATCCATGAGTGGCGACGACGTCACAGCTTATGTAAAATCTAACTTGACGATAGGATCTTCTTGGATTGGTTCCTCAAGACCTTGCTCCCATCCATAGCAAAGGATGTCGCATCCGAACGTCCCCAATCCGAAGAGGAGGCCATAATGAAAGCCCAATAGTTTGACCTTATCTATGCCCAGTCTAGATATCTATACACTGTCATTCCAGATGCCCCCCATCAAAACACCTCCTACCAGGATGCACCATGGGCATCCCATGCTGTAGACGGCATCATAGGCTCGGTCTCCCAACAACTGCAGCACTGTTCGACACCACCTGTCATTACACCACAACCAAGCAACACTGCTAGTGTTTCTTACCAAAACTAAGCTCCGGACTATTCAAGAATGATGTCCCAGTACAGAGCAACAACTTCCTGCGCACAACCTGCACCACCGCAGCAGGCTCAGGCCATGGCTTGGATAACACAACAATATGTGGGTCAAATGCCCACATTTGTGGCACCGCCACTGCCACAAATATACTACGCACCACCAATACAAGCAGTTTAATCCCCCTCCCTTGCTCCACCTACTCCGTTGGGACAAGTGTTCGCACAACAAAACCATCCCAACCAGCCTACCCCCAACAATCAACAAGGGAAAGCTAGAAATAATCGGCCCCGAAACCAAGCCAATAACCAATAGCAGGGAGGCTGTCAACAACCAAATCCTCCCAACAATGCCACAGTGAACCAACCCGCCTGAAACCCCCCACGACCAAATGCTCCTAGACGTAACGCCCCGTTGCGCACAAACCAACCATGCACACTCTATCAGGTCTATGGGCACTATACATTTGAGTGTCCCCTCATGGGTCGCACTAAGCAGGCCATTTAGAATGAGTTTCAACAGGTTGTAAATGCCACGAACCAAGCCCAACCCAACCCAACACCACAAGGACCTCCTCCTATGGTGCTTCAAAACCCACTACCAGTCCAAGGATTGGTGGCAATCGCTGCCCCTCCCCAGGCCAATCCCAACGCTCTAGGGGCACCTCCCATGGTAGAAATAGGTGTTCACCATCTTCTAGCTATGACGACTGAAGAGGTCAACTTAAAAACTAGACGAAATTGGTATGGTACCAACACCGAACTCGGTGACACATCAACGGCATATACGTCCAATTTGGTCAACGCACCTCTTCAATTACCTCCTTTCCCACACCCCCCCATACGTTGAGTGGCCAACAATGCCACAGCTAGAGCTGCTATCAGCTATAGCATTGTGGATGATTTGGCCAAAACACTAATAGCCATGTTCGATCTGGAGGTACTCAAAACATTCCCAACACAGCAGAAAGCGTTACTAGATGCCCTTGGGGCCGTAGACCCCTTTGACTCCAAGTTGATCACGTTCGACACGGGGAATGGAGAACCATGCATGCCATCGACCATCGCCTTCCAAATCCTAGTATCTATCCAGTGCATAGTAGATGAGGGGGCATCTACGTGCATTATGTCTACCCTGGTTTGGAAAAAACTTGGATCCCCAATTTTGCAACCATCCTCCACAAATTTTTGGGCTTATGATGGCCATCCCACTAAAGCCCAAGGAATCCTCCCCCATGTCCCAATCACATTAGCTGGGAAGATAGTGCTGATCAACATAGAGGTTGTCAACGCTCAACTGGACTATAACCTTCTCCTCAGAAGAAGTTATATGTACTCCATGAGAGCGATCGCATCAACTATCTCCCATCTCATGATGTTCCCTCATGAAGGGAAGATTGTGACGGTTGATCAACTCACTTATCATGATCCGCAAGGGTTTACAGCACCCACCAACGTTATCCCTACCATCACCACTATTGAGCCACAACAGATGACTACACACTCTAATGTCATCCCTGCAATCAACACTATGGTTGACAACACACTAGCCTACCCATTGTTGAATGTGGGCCCTGGGTTGTTTTCCAATCCCACCATGACAGATCCTTTCCCCTCAGTGTCACCACCACTGACACGAAATGAGACTGTGGACTTGTGCATGGTCTCATCTAGCACCACTGCACCCAAAGCACAACTACAACCGTAGCCCCAACCACAACCACAACATCATTCGCAGCTGCAACACCAACAGCAGCCGCAACATCACCCATAGAAGCAGCGTTTCACGCAGCCACAACCACAACCGCATCCCCACATGCAAATAGTATGGAGTTATCTTGGCTCATCTCTAGTCCATACAATTCCCTTCCTCATTTCCCCACCTAGTGTCATGAGCAAACCGGTAATGGCCACCTTAAGCCTACCCAACTTTACATTGGGAATTCTGGTGTGGTATCTTGATCCACCGGCTCAACCAGCAATGCCCTAGGTTATATTAACCCTCATGCAACCCATCGCACTTGAGTCTCACCCTCCACTCATTCCACAAAATCCAAGCGTTGCACCCGCACCAGCACCGCCCCACCTGAAAAGGGCTAGGGGAAAGAATGTCAATGCCACCGTAGAATCATGATAAGTCCTGCCATGCACCATCTGTGAGCAACAGGGCCATCCAACTCAGAGTTTCCCTGAAATCCCAATGATATGTACCATTTAGATGCCATGGTTACAAACAAAAACATCCCTGTGGTTGAACTTCCAACCACTCTAATAGTAAAAAAAAAGGCATTGAGAACAAACCATCCTTGCACCCTCTCCGGTTTGTGTGGACATTACTCTCACCATTGTCAAGACTTTCCTTAATTTTGAATGGCTCTAGCTGACCTTCGTCAACATTCCCTTGAATCTGAGATCACCCTGATCAAAGAAGTTCACCCCCAACCTCCTTCTTCAGACACCGTGTCCATTTACATGATGTCTAGTTCAACCGATCCTATTGTCTTTACCATCATCGATGGTCCATCAGACCTATCTCTTCCATTGTTTCCCCAACCACAACCGCAACTATTATAGTGGATTTCACCACTCTAGGTGAATCACACATTGTATGGCCTTCCCCTGTCCTGCTGCAGACTCATTAGCCCCTATGGACCACCTTTTGTCTTTTGACGTTTCCTTGATCATCCCTACAAACATATGAAAAATGATATACGCAGATTTTAAACCTATAACCGCGTACATACGTGGGTTTGACCCATATAACCGCGTACATCGAGATGTGTGCATAATCCAAATCCTTTTGGAGTTTTCCTTGACATGGATCCGACTCATTTGACTCCTAGCCTTCCATATGCCTTGAGATCGCATGGATTCGACCTTTCACTATCTCTTTGAAATCTATATAAGGAACCCCTTGGTACATTGAAAGCATAAGAGAGAATTGAGAGCAAAGAAACTACAGTCCATTGTTGCCGGAACTTATGCTTGGGTCTGCATCCCTTTGTCCCTTGGAGCACTTTTGTGTTCTTCCCAAGCTTGCCTTTTGCTTGTGAGCTTGCTATCGAGAGAAGGAGGATTGAAGTGGTGGAGGCCCAAGTGGGGGATTTAGTTTCTCTGGTTCGCAGACGTACCGTTAGAGGTTGTATCTATCTTGTAATCTCTGATTTATATTAATAGAAATATCTTTTCCTGTCCAATGATGTGTATTTGAATGAATATTTTATCGATGGGAATATGTCAAATGCTTTTAGATTATTGATTATATATGCTAGAATAGATCTAACACCATGATATATAGTATGCTTGTATTGTTTACTTGTTGTTGAGGAAGTAATATAGCAATTCAAGCTGAAGATTGGAAAGCTCAATGGGGATCTACTTCAACCGTCCAGAATAAGGTACGAGGTCTGATCCTTTAGTGTTAGACATTTAATTTCTATTGCATATTGGAAAGGATTGATTTCTGGAGTCAAGCTGTCTGTTGTGGTACCCCAAGCCATAGGAATTTCTCTCCGTAATAGAATTGGTGACTCCGCTAGGGAGTTCCTAGTAGTTGTCCTTTGGGGGTTGATTTCTCGGCATTCAATGTATTTGAATTGCTCTTTCTCTCTTGTTTCTGTGTCGGGTCTGGGGGCATGTATGCCTGGTAGAGTCTGATTGGTGTGAAGTTTGTCTCAGCCCCTTGATTTTATGCACCTTTTCTTCCTGTATGTGGGTTTTTGATTTACAGTCGTGTATACACGCGGATTCCTCTGTGATTTCTGCGTATACACGCGGGTTTACTGCGAACAGTCGCGTATACCCTTGTTTTTTTGCTTTTTGTGGAAGATAATTGGTTGTTGGGTGAATTCTGATAGTTACTGAGTCTCCTTTGGCACTTCTTCAGTCTGTTTAGACCTCTGTTTCTGACCAGGAATGTTTTTTTTAGCCTAAATTTTTCTTAGGAAAGCTCTTGTCATGGCATTTTCAATTTTTTGTTTGAGATTAGTGCATTAGAGTTCTTTTACCTTAGTGCTTTGCTTGAATGTTGTTTATGTGTGCTTGCAGAGTCTGAGGGTCGTAGAATCATTCTTTTGCTTTTTGCATCTCTTTTATTTTCAAAAAATCCAAAAACATTTGCTTATCATCATGCATTGCATTTTGCACTTTGCATTATACTTGCACTAGACCTACATTTGCTTTGGAGTACTAGTTAGGCCTTCATATAGGAAAATTTGCATTTATCATTTGAAGAATAATTGTGCATTTCACGTAGTAGCATACCCTATTTTCATGGACACAATGCATTTGCATTGATTGTTAGGTGTGCATTTTACTTCTTGTTGCGTCATAACACCACTAGTTGCACGACCATATCCTATTTTTGAGTAATAAAGCCAACTAAAATCAATGCTAAATAAAATGAATTACACTCTTTTCTTTTCTAGGGTGCACCAACAAGCTTAGGTTTTAGGATCTTGGAATAGTTCATTGTAAGTCAATTCTCCAAGATCACTAAACAACAACATCTAGGTGTCTGTCCAGGTGAGTGTGTGAAATCCTTGGTATAACCATTATTCTCAGGATCCTCCTCTCAAACGGGAGTTAAGCACGAAGCAGTGTGAGCGGTTATTGATTGGGATGACCCCTAGTCATAACTGAGTAGCACCGGAGATATTTCTAGGATTGTATTCATATCTAGGGGCTCTTTCAATAGTTTTGGGATTTGCTACCCTGCCCATACGGTCAATCCCGCCTGTGACTGCCCGCTTGAGCATTGATTATATTGAGGTGACCTTAGTGGCCTTACCTAGGATATCGATGGGGTAATTGTAGAGGTTATTCTGTGGGTGTCCCGGCCAGGTTGGGGTCGGACAACACAGTCGCTTTACGCATTGATGCTGAGGGCCACAATAATTGGTTACCTACCTCCGCTTGTTGTGTATGGGAGTCTCAAGCCTCTCCTAGGTGAGACATACCTGCTTCATTCAGGAGCTCACTTATCCAGCCCTTGTTTGCTTGCATTTGGCTTTATATTTTGTTAGTGATTGCTCTGTGCATGCTAGTTGGCCTAGGGTTGGCCTAGGGTTTAAATCATTGTGGATTCGGGTGCGGTTCCGCGTCGTTCTCATCATTTAGCAGGAATTCCGCCTTCTACTTCTCCTCCTCCTTTGGGAGAGAGACCTAGACATCCCAGGCGGACTATGTCACACATTGATTCACACACCATGGGGTATTCTTCAGAACGTATTCCTGAACCACCTCCTCCCATTCGTGTAGACGATGGGGAATTTACTCCTACTCACGATCCTTCACCCGACTTGGCTGAGTTCAATCCTGTGATTTATGAGATAGGAGCTATGCATGATAGATCTACTCATTCTAGGGCTGATTTCCCTTTGATGCATTACCGGTATGGCATGCCGGAGGATGCCGAGACTCATTTTGAACCTTCCACTACTAGCTATGGTAGTTATGGTATGGCCGGTTTTCCTATGCATGATTTGACATTTCATGTTGAATCCGACTTTGAGCCTAGCACTATGCCTGGGGGCACTCTCATTCCTTACCATGCAAAGAGGTTTGGGAGCACTAGTCACATTGCACCTTCCATCCCAGTGGTGGAAGCTACATCTTATATCCCTCCTAGGTCTAGAGTTAGCGACCCTATTAGGATACCAGACCCGAGACGAATGACGGTAGGTGGTAGTACATATATTATGACTCAGATTCCTTTGTCCTTGGTTCCTAGCTCTTCAAATGTACATCCTCCACCTTATTCACGTGGTCCTTCGAGTCGGCACATGGCTACGAGTCAGGTCCGTACTGTGGTTACTAGACCGATTGTATCTCAAGTTTACATACCGCCCGTTGCTTCGGGAGGCTATGTTCATGCTTCTAGAGGTCAGATTGCTACTTCCACGGCATATATCCCTACTTCCAGTATGTACCACAACTACATTTCGACCAAAAATCCGACAGTCGTATTGTCGGATTTTCGACACTTCCCTGTCGCATGTACGACACTAGGATTTTTTTTAAGCCTCGGTGGATTTTCGTTTGTTATCTGACATCTTTCCAATCCATCGTTTAAGCGACAGCTCGGTTTACCGTTAGTTAAATGTAAATCGTCTATTATCCAACATCTAATTCATAATAAAATTTAAACTGAGCTGTCGCTTAAACGACGATAATGAAAATGTAAGCGTCGGTTAAGCGACGGTGGAGAAATTAAAAAAAAAAACTACACTTACAGGCCGTCGGTTCACCAATGAAACCCGTCGCTTAACCGACGGATTATGAAAACGTAAGAGTCGGTTAAGAGACGGTGATGAAATTTTTTAAAAAACATTTACACCTACAGGCGTCGCTTAACCGACGGAGTATGAAAACTTAAACGTTGGTTAAGCAACTGGATTGTAATTTATTTATTTTTTTAATTACCTATAGGCCATTGCTTAACCGACGACTATAAGTGTTTAAAAAAAAAAAATACAAATGCATGCCATTGGAAATACTTGACCCTGATGGGGGCAAAAACAACACCCCTCTTTCACCAATCTGGTAAGCCGCCATTGACACAAGTGTAGACTTCTATCATGGAATGCACAAAACCCGTACTTGCTAAAGAGATGTGAATAAAAGTTACTTGGAGAAGATTCAACACTTGATGTAAGCCTATTGAATATTCAGTGCCATACTAGATGCAAAAGGTGCTCAGAGAATATCGGTCTAAATTTGAGAATTTTTCTCATATAACAATGCCCATAGTTGATTTTGCTCATATAACAATGCTTCTCCGGGCAGTAATATCTTGGCTTCCAGTGTGACAGTTCGACAATTGTAGGCACAAGTGTGTAAATTATTGGGTCATCTTAGGTATGCCAAATTCACACATATGGGGAAATGGGAATTTGTCTAAAACTCACCTGAAAATGCTGTAGGCATACAAAAATCTTGGTAGAACTGCCCCAGCCTATCTATAGTTGTAACTTTGAATATGTGCTCGCAGCTTAAGATTCATATCAAATGTGTGATCTATGAGACAAATTTCATAATCTGAAAGCAGCTATAGAAGTGCAGAGTAATACAAGTCACCAACCAAGAGAAATCTTGAAAGCATTTACATAGTGATTTGGAACAAAATGCATTAGATTGGCCTAGCTTTTAAATTCTCAATGGCAAGGAAATATTGAACAAAACAACATATTAAATTATTAATCAACCTTTGTGCCTTTTTCTTTCTTGCATGTATTTTTATCTGGATTTTTGGTGTGTATATATGCAATGCTGGCCGTCTACCATAATCCTCATGAAATACATGATTGCTTCTTCCATTTGCTAGAGCCTGACACTCCTATCTGTTTCATAAAATATGATTCCATACCGCTATTAAAGTGTTATCAGAAAGAAGATTTATGCAACTCAAAATTGCATGCAAAACATAAATTCCACTTCAAAGTTCAATGGGGACCCACTATTGAGAATTTAAAAGTGTTAACTGGATGCCTTACAAGACATGCCATTCGATGTGAAAAAGTTTTAACATGTCGCATTAAAAGATATTTATAGCTAATACAATCCATGAAGTATCCAGCACGAGAAAGCATCAATGCAACATTCCATTAACTCTTTGAAAACCAAACATTTTGACATTACTTGTGTAAACTTAGACTTGTGAGTATTCAAAATAGTTGATTGAAATGAGTGCATGAGTCTATCATAGACCTATTGACAAAACCAATGGGAAAAATTTAGATGTCAAGAAAAAAATAGATCAATTATGCATGTTTTTGAAAAACCACCAACTTTAATTGACCAACAATACAGTTCAAGCTGGCTAAATAAATAATAATTTCACCTGTGACAAACGACCCTCATCAGCACATAATTTTAGATGCTCTAAAGTAATTTCCATTAATACGTCCATCTTATCTGCAACACCCCCTATACTCTGCATAGAAGAAGATTTTGGCAATTCAACATTTGCCTACAACGCAAATCAACCATATGCAATTAGATAATTTATACAAAATGAGAAGAATTTCTTGTCCTAGAACATGCATGCCAGTTACTGTAAATCAAAGCTATTTCAAGGAAACACTATACAAGTTATACGGATACCTCACTACCAAGTTTCCCAGGTTCTTCATTTTCTTCATCATCTTCCATTTCCATGTCAAATATGTAGACCTTGCTTGAGTCTTCATGTAAAATGTGTTCCCATTTTATTTCAACCTAGATTTCAAATACAATAAGAAGGGAATTTAGAGTCTAGACAACCTTCTAACACAAATGGTCCAAAAATTTAGAATTTCATTATAAAAACCAAATTTTTAGAAATGAGAAATATCAATGATGCACATTGGTTTTCTGTTGAATATGCCCAGTTACTTACATCAATTTCAATAAGCATGTCCACCACTTCCATAAGTATTCTACTACCAATAATTTCCCTGACAGCACTGCTCTCCACTCTAAGCATGTTCTCAACATACAAAGCATTCCACTGAAAAGCATAAGACAAAAAACACAATTATTCCACATAGACATAATCATTTTTTATTATAACCATGAAATTTCTTAGTATGTGCTCGGAACTATAGAATGCTGATAGCTGTAAAGAATGACATCATAAAGAATATTCAATTTACAAAAACAACAAACTATGATACCAAGTGTCATGTACACGTATGCCTAAAGCCAAATGTAAACAGAATAAAATATAAGAACTTCTAATAAATATTTTCCCCTCATTCATGGCAAATTACATAAACCACACCATTTTCATTTGGAAGAACCAACAAATTTTTAACATCTGCACTGACAAAAATACTATTCTTTAGATGAATAAAGTCAGTAACTTCATTAGCTTAGGCATGCATATGGTTACAATTTAAAGTTTAAAACTGATGCCAAAAAGATCTCAATCCTTGATATTTTTTATGGCACATAAACAACTGTTTTCGATAAATATTCAAATGCCTTGCTTTCTTGGTTCTCAATCCCCAAATATCAATCATGGTTACTGACAACCATGATTTCCTTATGAGAATATGCCCAAAAGAAATGCCACACCATAGAATGGACTTTTCTTTTTTTAATAAAATTATCTTGCCTCATCTTATACTTCACATCCTATAATCATTGCCTCACAACTTGTTGGACTCCAAATCCTTTAAGATTCATTAATTAAACTCCTCTGTTTTGCATTCTCCCATCATGTATCTTGGGAAAGAAATGCTAATGTTCACTGTTTATATATTGGAGTTCAAATTTGAATCATAAGGATGAATGTGGTTAACCATTGCCATATTGAATATGAGAATAATCATAACATCCTACCAACATATGACAAAGTATCCTTGATGCACCCTTCCCATTAGTGATACACCGGGACACATCTTGTAGGGTCAGGTGGGTGCCTAGTGAAAATGCTTCCCTACAACACCCTTGGACATTTTTGCTTAACTCCACAAAACACACTTCGAAACATTCTATCAAGTTACAGAAAGCATTTCACAAAAGAGAGGGGGCAGAGGGGGCTTGTGGGCACCCCCCTCTAGGAAAGTTTGATGCATGCCACCAAAAGGAGGATCTTGTGGGTACATGCTGACAAAAAAATGGACACCTAGGCACCATCCTCCCTCCACTCAATTTTTTTTCCAAAAACCATAAAAACTTTTAAAAAAACAGGAAAAAAATGTTAATAAAAAACAAAAAAACCTAGTAAACTACTAAACTTAACTCACCTTTAGCTACATCTTTCATATTTTACATTTTCAAGTCATTTAGCATTTGACTTTCAGATGAGAGTGAGCCGCAATTTTCCTTGGTTAATCATGAGTGACTCTAACTTAGATATTGTCACTAACATTAATGGCCTAATGCCTTCATACAGCAGATGCGTTTGGACTCTGGAGAAGATCTTTGCTCAATGCACTATGCACATATTTCAATATCTGACAGGCCAGTGTTTCAGATGTAGGTATACTGGATAAAATAGGGTCTAGTCAAAGATATCTGCTAAAACTTTACTCAATGTTTTCTTATGTTTATTGCTTCGAAGGACTCTGCTATGACACATGTTTGCGGGAGAGATTTGATCAGTGCACAATAGGTTCTTTTGACCTGCTAGTGTTTCAGATGCAATTAGACTGCTGAGATCCATGAGTCTGTTAAAGACATTTCCTAAAAATTTATACAATGCTGAAATCCTTATGAGGTTTGGTG
This sequence comes from Pseudotsuga menziesii, assembly GCA_001517045.1. Classification (NCBI taxonomy): domain Eukaryota; kingdom Viridiplantae; phylum Streptophyta; class Pinopsida; order Pinales; family Pinaceae; genus Pseudotsuga; species Pseudotsuga menziesii. Next base: position 124,561 of record LPNX010899420.1, on the reverse strand, counting down.
CTGCTTATTACTTGCCTGAATGGATGGTGTTGTGCACTGAAAGTGCCATAAAGAAGTGGCTTGGGCTATGAAGATGGGCCTTCCATGGAATTAAAAAGGTTGTTCAAAATGTGTTGGCATTACAATCATATTCATATCAATGGGCTTATCCAGCAAAACATAAATCCACTATATTGAAGATTCTATATAGATATCTGGATTATTATACAGCAAAAGGTTCTCCTCCTAATTGTTGCATATAGACAGACAAATTCTCAACACTGACTAATGAAACTCATTCGCATGCTATGGCCTCATGCTGTGTGACCTGTACAGCTTCAAGATGTAATTTTTAGATAGCAACTAGGAAAATGTTGAACAATATGATGGACTTAAGTAAGTTCCCATTTATTAAACTCTACAAAATCGAGTCCGTATTCCTGAAACATTTTAAATCTACTATAAAGTTATAAACAAGTAACTTCAGAACTGAACATAAACTTAAAAAGTTAAAAGTATATTTATTTAAACAACACTTTCATTTCTATCCTGTTTGTGTGCATTGTGTGGCTTGATCTTATGTTTTTGGTGTGTTTTGTTTATTCTACAAGGGGAGGGGGTAAGAGTTCTCCACATTTGACATGAGTTTAATAAAAGAATTTCTTCTTCTACAAGGAAACTTTGTTGAGAGCATGGCTGGATATTCCATATTATGTTACCTAATTCGGGTAATTCTAATGAATAGCATCTATTTTAACCATTGTTAGAGTCAAATTGGTATTTACATGCTTTGATGCTTTTGTTTTCCGTGTACAAGTCTAAAATATGGAAAATTAGAAAAACAAAAGGGAAACATATGGCATATTTAGGATTTTGAATTCTGAAGCATTACAAGTTTTTTTCTTGCTTTCTTTGTTCTTCTTATCCTATTGCTTCACTCTCTTCCCAAGTAGGTTGGTGGTTTCCAGCTAGAAACCAGTATTGAGGAAATTAAGCAGGGGATAGGCTTATAGACTAAATGCAAAATTTTTCTGCTTTCCAACGTTATCTGTGCTATTAGCATTTTAGGGAGCTGATAGTTTCTAAGCAAACAAGATTTGAACACTATAGCAATATTAAAGACTAAAGTGCTACATGATGCTAATTAGTATGCTCCAGGTGGATCACTCTCAAATAGTAACAGACATGGATAAAATAATATTTCAAATGATATTATGTTGAAGATCAGGGAAGCACTCTGCATGACTGTGACGTAAATAGATGAACTCTACGATCTAAAGAATATTGAACCCTAAGTTGCATGGAATGCGTTCAGATACAAAATTCAAATACAGATCCACTCGGATATTTGAGAAGTATGGATACACCCAGATATATATCGTTGAAAAAAATCCTGAACCAGAAACGTAGAGGATTTATATCTTGAAATATATTTCATTTAAAATCGTTCTCACAGGATATGGAAACTTCATATTTGTGTCTTTTAGAATGATGGGGAGAGGGGCTATGTTATAGAAAAAAGGACAGGGTTTCAGGGTCCTGCATTTTATCTTATTTTTATATATTTTATATGGTTTCTGTGTTTTGGAGGATCTGTCATCTTGATGCTTCCAGTGGGATGGAAACTGATTCTTAGTCCATCCTTGCATATTTCCATACTGTGAAACCAGTGTTACATAGAGATGCACTTCCCATGGGGGCACACTCCCTGTGCACCTGTGATGGTGAAATTCCAAGAGAAACATTTCCCGGTGTCCCCAAAATCGTGAAAAGCACGATGTGTTAACCAAACATTTTAACCACATAGCAAAGAGATTGTCACTCCCACAAACAATTTATCACAAAGATCGGAACTTGGATTTTTCTATATCAGTAAGAAAAAACCCCCGATATATTTCATTTCCTATTCAATGGAACCCATTTTAAATTGATTTTTACTCTATTTAACATACCTTCACTTTTACTTAAACATTCAATGGCTTCATATTGACCTTGTGATAGGTTCAAGTTTCAATACTTCTTCTCCTCATGCAGTGGCTCATCTTTTCCCTTGGGTGTATCAGGAAAGCACTCGAGTTTCTTTTCTTTGACCATTATGTAAATCCTTTAATGCTCTACAGTTCCTTTGATTGAATCTTCTCTAAATGATGGCTAGGCTTGAATAAACCCCTACTTAAATTCTTGTCAGAAGCAGCTCTGTCATGGATGGAGGCCACTTCTTTATCATGCATCATTGTAGATAGGATGTTCACCTTCTTTATCATGATGGCTCATATGTGTCTTTTGGAAGATCCAAACCATAAAATTATTCATCCTCCATCAATGGTAGAAAGCTTGTCTGCTAGTGGTTTTGATCTGATGACTCCTTGCTCATAATAGTTTGCATTGGATTTGAATTGATTGTTTGTAGAGGAAGAGTAAAAGATGAGGGGACTGTATGCACTATGATATTATGTTAAATGAATATGATATTAAATAGAACATGTTGGATATATTGTGCCCATTATTTAAATTTATGAAATGTTTATGCCAAACCACCTGAATCACACAAAAATGAGAAATATATATATTCATTTTGAAAATAGTCTTTGACCACAAATTCGGGAAAGAATGATTCACATTGTTGTATATATTTTCTAGACTGTACTACCCTGCACCAATCTCAAGGAATTGTTAACTGAATGTGCTCATATAGGTGTACAGGTGTATAGACAATCAACTAGTCGAGGATTTGATTGGATATGTTGGGATAATGATCCATCCAAATGTGGGCTCTTCTAATAACATCTGTGCATAAGTGAGTGAGATGATATTTAAAGAACCTACCAACCATCTGACAAATTTAACATATCTTGATCAACATATGCTCATTATTTGCCCCACTCCAGCTTCAGTTCCACCAGCATGGAACTTAGACAACATCAAATAGGTCCACACACTCAAACAATTGAGGGGTGGTAGATGATATCCAAGTAAATCAGAGTCTCAGACATGGATATTAAGACAACCTATGAAAAATTGAATGCTCAGATAGAAAAACTCTTTGTTGGAAATGTTTGGAAGATAGGGTTAAAAAAACTGCACCAAAATTATGCCCAGAAAATGTACAATACATACCAGTGAGAATTGAAGAGATACGATAAGATAAGATGATATAATTTTATTAATATCCAACAAATGAGAAAAGTAGTTCAATGGGACTGTACAATACATAAGTGTAGATACAAAGTGTAAGTTTGGAGGCCACTCCTTTAAAAGGAAAAAAGAAAGCTAATCTATAAGATCTAAGCTCTATTGACTAAAAGCTAAACTGGAAAACAATGCTCTTGAAGATGGTACAAGGGAAAGAGCCTCAAGGCTCCAAGCGCCTGTGGTTGGAAGGAGGGCATTGTCCTCATCTATAGTTACCACTACCAAATGTGCAACTCTTCTATCATATGAGGTTGAAGGAAAGGATATCTAGACAGAGGATTGGTTGGAAGAGCTGAATCTAGCTTGGGGAATGTCTCTCTATCTAGAAGAGGTGGCCCGATTCTAGGAACTGGAGGATGATTGTTACTTGTTGGTTCTACATAGATTGTCTTGAGTTCTAAGTCAATAACTATGTATGGGTTTCACTATGGGGGTTTGAATTGCCTCTCAGGGTTTGATGACTCTGGGGGTTGAGATGGTGATGCTCTCGAGTCTCTACATGCCTCTTGGCGCCACTATGCATTGGGAGCACCAGAAGAAAGATGTGATCGAATTAGTAGTCTATAGATAGGCTGGTACTTAAAGAATGTAAGATTTAAACCTGAATTCCTCTCCCATTTAAGCACTAGGCACCACTGATTTGGATATTGAAAAAGGTAGAGAGGGAATCATGAGATTTTGATCAAGCAATGGAATTGATCACATATCTCATAATACCAAGGGCTTTTGAATATGAAGTGATTCACTATTTTCTCCTTATTCCTATGGCAGAGTTGACATAATTTGTTCTTCTATGGAATTGGTGTTCAGGATCTAGTTGAAGATGACAAGAACCCCCTCTGAATTGGCTTAAGGGGATCTTGATCCCATGCATCTAGTGTTGTAGTGTTTAAGGGGGCCATACAATACCATCCCTAAGCTATAGGAAGTGTTTTGCATAAAAGGACATCTTGGGTCTCAACCCCCCAGGGCATGGTTAGCATGATGGAAAAATGAGAGGGGTATGGTCAGATATAGGTATCTAGATAACAAATAGCTAGAGGATACATTGAAGCAAATCCGGGTTGGCTAGGATATAGTCTACCTTACTAATTCCCCCAACATGAGGGAAACATGTGAAACTGTTGGAGTTAGGAAAGTAGGGGAGACCATTCAAGATCGACAAGTCATGGGATTCCTCAAGATGTAGGAAGTGTTTGTTGTACGTTGAGAGGGGTCCCATGGAATCATTTGAGAACTCGTGCAAACCAAGTTGGCTTGATCTTCCGGAGGCAGAAAGCATCCTCTGACCTATGATGCAGGGGAACCTTTAGGGACTTGGTATGGGCATAGAAGTCCTTGAGAAGGTTGACTTCCCCATTGCAGAGTATTGCATGATATCAGCATACAGGTCCTAGCACTCATCTCTATTTGAATCTCTATGTGGAACAAACTCTGAAGAGGTAGTTTTCAAAATAAGAAACCATAAAATAAATTCCCTGAGAGATGGGTTATATGCTGCTGACCCTGTCCCACATGAATTTGGAAAATTCATTTGAGGTGACCACTATAGCTCTACCCTAAAGAAAATACCGATAAATCCAAGCTACTCTTCCTGAGCCTTGAACACCTTCTAAGCTCTAGGTTTATAAGCAGTGGTATTTTGGATATTCTAGGATAGCCTCGGTGGGTCTCTCGTGGGCCTTGGGCAAGAAGAGAATATACGAAGGCCTGAGTGGATTGAAGACTGTTATGGGGGAAGACTCGAATGACTCATTACAATTCCAACATCCAACAGTGACCAGAAGTTTAAGGTTAGCCCACAGAGCAAGAGAAACAAAATGGGGTTTCCATCAAAGACTAATGCCAAATTAATTTTATTAATGGTGTAAACATCATATGGACTTAGTAAGCAAACCCAAAAGGATTATCATATGAGAAATACAATAAATTAAATATATTTAATATATCAAACAAAGATAGAGAGGAAAACCCAGATCATTTTATCAACGTGCAGAGCCAGACGCAGAGGTATGGAGAGCTTTAGAGTTCAATTTTCAGTAGTTAAAGCACAAAACTTCTTAAATGCCTCATCAACTCGCCCATGGGTGAAATACATAGACACATGAAATTATGCAGGGGAAGAAATATGAGTCATTCGACTTTTCTACCTAAGACCAGAAATGGAAAGGAAGGTAGGTATCAATCCATTCAAACCCTTTAAGAACACAATTATTTACCTTTGCAAACTTGTAAAAATAGCAAGAGGACTCTTACCTCATCCAATGCGGAGCTTAAAAAGCTACAACCATTCTTTGTATTCTCCAATAGTGCATGCTTCTCCTTTAAACCTCGACAAACGATGCCCCAATTTAATCCTCAAACCAAGAAGAGGGAATCGAACCAAGACTTTAGAATCAGCAAGCACAAAATGGCATAATTTATACATAGAGGATGAATCCCTTGACCCGAGTTAACCATCATTCAATCAGCGTACTATTGGTGAGTTTAATGCCTAGAGAGTACGGCAATGGAGATGTCATTGCCACATAACTTCGTCTTCAGTACCAAGAAAACCCCTCACCCAACTTGATAAGAACTCTAGGTCTCCAAACCCCCAGTTGCATTTCAAATCGCCCCTCGATCACGAGGCAGTCGCATTAAAAAGTATCCATGGTACATTCAATTTTTCAACTTTTCAAACCAAGGAGAATGACAAGAATTAGATTTGTAATTGAGTTGTGGATGTTGATACTTTTGTTGGGGTAGATTTTACATGGGTTGAAGATGGGTATTGTGGTAGTTTTCTCTCTAGTGTATTTAAATATTTAGTTATAAAGGTACTCAAAAGGATTTGTAACATGGTCTTTGGTGGGTATATTGTCATATTTAATATTAAACCCCCATTATTTATAAGATTAAGTATTGGATTTATTAATAGAAAGTGGAGGGACATTCATGTTCAAGGATCCATGGTGAAACAACCTTGACTAGGTTATGTCCTACAATTTTGGGAACATCGAGTATGTGTTAAAGAACAACTTCCTCAGAGGTCATGATTCGTACACAAAGTATCACAATATTTTGAGTGGTGGGATCTTCAACTCAAATTTTGAACAATGGAGGGTACAAAGGAATATCGTTTATGGTCACTTCAACTCATAGAGATTTTGTTAATTCATGGTAGTGTATTGACATTATGTATCAATATGAGGCTTATATATCCATGTCTATAGAAATATGTGACAACAAAAAATCAATCAATCTAAAATAAAGATAATCTGTCATTTGTATATTGTATACATTGAAAAATGAGTTGTTTCTCTTTGTGTATTATTTACATTGAAAATTATCTTTTTTACTGTGTACATTGAAAATGGGTGGTTTCTCTTTTGTATTGTGTATATTGCAAATTAGGTGACATCTAATTTTTTGTTAGTTAGGGTTTTATTGATGGTATTAAGATTGTGTATGATATTTAATCCTTGTCGCAATTAAATCTAGCTTTTTTGAATTGTGTTTGGCCTAGTTGGCCCTAGTTGGTTGTCAACTTTGGCATTAGGATTACAAAGAAGATTTCAATAGATACCCACTAGCCTAATGGGTAGGAAATGAACCTAAGCATCGGATATGCAACAACACTTTCCATGTTAAATAGTTGACCAATTAAAGGCACCGTCGCTTAAGCGACGCTTACTAACTCTCTGTCGCTTAACCGCCGCTTAACCAACGGTTATGAGAATAGCCGTCGCTTCACCGACGCTTGTGGCCACATTTACAAAAAAAAAATGTATCCTTGTGATTTTTAGTAAGTTTAAAAAGAGAAATCCATGCACTGTCGGATGTTTTCGTTGGATTTTGGATCGAAATGTAGTAGTGTACATTCCTATGTCCGAAACCTATCTTCCTACCTACGGAGTGTCTCATGGGGCATTGCATGTGATGACCTATGGACATTATTATGGGACACAGTATGGACAGGTTTCTTCACCTTATGGAGGAAGGTATTCACAACCTACTTACTCTCCTAATTACAGCTTTGTAGCTCCTACTAGTCAAGGTCCACCTCATTATGGTGCTTCCACACCACCCTATATGGGTCATATGGGAGGAAGTCACTATGGCCAAGGCCATGGTGGTAATCAATCCTATATGAACCAGGAAGCGGTCCATAGACCTCATCATCCTAGGATCCCTTTCCTCACGATGCTTAATCTCCCTGACTTATCGAGACTTATGAACGATCCTGTGGCTCATGACCTGGCTTGGCCAGCTATCCCTACCAAGCTTCCTTCGGACATACCTAAGTTTGAAGGCAAATCGGGAGAGGATCCAAGCAAACACGTTACTACATTTCACCTATGGTGCTCTTCGAATTCATTACATCAGGACTCAATTCGCTTGAGACTATTTCAACGCATCTCACAGGGCCTGCTGCGAAATGGTATATAGAGTTACCTAAGGGCGCTTTTATTTTGTTCAACGACCTTGCGATGAATTTTCTTAATCACTTCCATATACCAGTGCACTATGACATTGGTACTGAACTCTTGTTGACATTTCGGCAAGATAAAGCCACCCATATTTTTGATCATTTTCAGGAGTGGCGTAGATGGAAGAGATTAATTAAAGCCTTTATACCGCCGGAGTTCCTTCTCGAGTGGTTCCTCAAATCATTATTTCCATATATAGCGAAGGATGTTTCCACATCCGGAGTGCAGAATGAGGAACAAGCGATTTTATAGGGCGCAGGAACTGAACTTGATCTATGCTCAGTCCGGTTTGTTGTATGAGATTATTCCCAATGCTCCTCGTTCCAGTTTCGATCCCAAGGTCAAACCTGGACCACATGCCGATGGCATTGTGGGTTGTGCAAGTGCGAAACCTGTGGATTCGGTTGCAAAACAAGTTGGTCAATTGTCAATCAACCAATCTGCTTCGGGACAAGCTACGACTTCGTCTCAACCTGCCCAAATGGCA
>LPNX010899420.1:54167-116334 GCA_001517045.1 Pseudotsuga menziesii | reverse complement strand
GGGTAACCAGCAGCCCGGATGGAATAGAAAAAAGGGTAAAAATAATAATCGAAAGGGTGGGAATAAGAATGAGAATGCTAACAATAATGACAAGAATGGTACAAATGCTGGGGGGGACAAGCAAGCTAAATGTAAGGTTAAGTTCCCTTGCAAGTTGTGTAAGGACGATCACCTCACTTACTTGTGCCCTCGGATTGATGAAGCTTCGAGATTCTTAGCACAAGGCCCAGCTGTGCTAACAAACCTTTTACCGCATAACCAAAATATGAACTCGAAGTCCCATGACCAGTCTAGTGAGAATGATCCACCAGAGACTAGTGCTCATGGGTGCATTAACATGGTCTGTACTGCCAAGGTTGTGATGCATTTGAAATATTATAGTTCATCACAACCCATCCCAGGAAAAGATCCTGATCCACCAGGGTCCCCTTTCCGTATTGAGAAACCTACAGATAAACCTGAGGCTGCACCTCGCATTCCTAAGGGATTCCTTAAGCGTTCGTGGCATAATCCAAATGCCCGAGCTACCCAAAATTATTCAGTTGTCGAGGATTTGGGCCACACTCCTTGTGCAATGTCTGCATTGGAAGTGCTTCAGAGTTGTCCTTCGCAAAGGAAGGCGTTGCTTTCTGCCCTTGGTGTGAACGGAGATGATTCTTCCTCGGTGATCAAATTTGAAACCACAGGACTATAGCCTCGCTTGCCCTACTATGTGTCTCTTTTGGTGCATGTAGAATGTCTTAATATGATCGTCAAGCGTACTGTGATTGACGAGGGCGCTGCGGCTTCTGTGATGTCTTTGTCCTGTTGGAAGGGTCTGGGTTCTCCTGAGCTGTCTAAATCAGCGACTATGTTAACTGCGTTTGATGGGAGATCTTTTAGGCCACATGAAATCCTTCCTTCCCTTAAGGTCCATTTGGGGGGGAATACCGTTGCGATAGAGGTTGAGGTGGTTGATGCTGTTACGGAGAGAAATTCCTATGGCTTGGGGTACCACAACATACAACTTTGACTCCAGAAATCAATATTTCCCAATATGCAATAGAAATTAAATGTCTAACACTAAAGGATCAGACCTCGTACCTTATTACGGACGGTTGAAGTAGATCCCCGTTGAGCTTTCCAATATTCATCTTGAATTTATATAATACTTCCTCAACAACAAGTAAATAATACAAGCATACTATATATCTCATGGTGTTATATCTATTCTAGCATATATAATCAATAATGTAAAAGCATTTGACATATTCCAATGAATACAATATTCAATCAAATACACATCATTGGATAGGAAAAGATAGTTCTTATTAATATAAATTAGAGATTACAAGATAGATACAACCTGTGACGGCACGTCTATGAACCAGAGAAACGGAATCCCCCACTTGGGCCTCCACCACCTCAATCCTCCATCTCACGATAGCAATCTCACTAGCAAAAGGCAAGCTTGGGAAGAACACAAAAGTGCTCCAAAGGGACAAAGGGATGCAGACTCAAGCATAAATTCTGGCAACAATGGACTATAGTTTCGTTTCTTTCAATCTCTCTATATGCCTTCAATGTACCAAGGGGTTCCTTATATAGCTTCACAAGGGATAATGAAGGGTCGAATCTGAGCGATCTCAAGGCATATGGAAGGCCAGAAGTCAAATGAGTCAGATCCATGTCAAGGAAAACTCCAAAAGGATTTGGACTATGCACACATCCCGATGTACACGGTTATAGGGGTCAAACCCGCGTATGTACGCAGTTATTGAGTAAAAATCCACGTATATCATTTTTTATATAGTTTTAGGGATGATCAAGGAAACATCAAAGGATAAAATATGGTCCATGGGGTCTAAAGAGTCTGCAGCGGGACAGGGGAAATCCATACAAAGTGTGATTCACCTGGAGTGGTGAAATCTGCCATAACAGATGCCCCCTAATGTGTGAGGTTAGAGGGGTCATACGATGGCCGAAATACATTATAAGTCCATCCCAGAAGTGGAGTGATGAAGGATCCCAAATGGAAGACCAACCACCCAATCAACATAGTACCATAATACAACTCTGCATATAACTGCAAGTACATATAGAAGTCCCAGATACATAAGAGTACAATGGCCATGAATAGGCATAATACACGATATCACATATGTGGTCATCGCCACGTACAATATACATAGATCAGAATATCCATGATGAAGATGTACAAAGGACCATGATGTCCAAAATGGCTGAAGATATACAATAGATCAAGATATCCATATTGGATGGAAATGTCTGACATACACTAGAATCAAGTCACAAGAGCTGAAATCTCATGAACACTGGCACGATCAAGGAGGTAGCATATAAAAGATGCCACTAGTCTGGAAGGTTTTCTACACAAACCGCTACAAGTACATGTCCTACTATCCGAATGGAGGTGTCAAGGTCGAACATAGTATTCTATCGTCTGATTACCGGTCATTGATGTGTACCGTTAACAGACGCGAGATTAACCACCAATAATGACAATGGGAATCAAGGTACTAGAGTGCAAACTAACGAGTGTGAATAGATGTGTTGAGGTCGAACACTTGAGAGAATCCATCGATTAGGGGACATTGATGTATTCCCAAGAAACTGTCGATGGTGAGAGAACCTGCCACTGATGACTGCAAGTCTCAAGGCACTCAAAAGTACTCTAGATTCCAATCCCAGAATAAATGATCTGAAGTCGATGGGATGAAATCCGCTGGAAGGAGGGCATTAAGGCATCCCCCATCATCCAACACGAGGTACTCAGCAAAGCTGTCTGATGTGGAAGGACTCTATCATAAAGTGAATGAACCAGTAACTATATCGGGAATGGTCGACATGCAAAGTCAAGATAACTGAGGAATGGCCGACACAGGTTTCAACTTCATTCGAACAAGAGCATAACGGCGTATGGTGACTGAATGAAGGTAGCATAGACTCGATATACAAACTGGGACATCTCTGTGACATAGGAGGCATCAACAGAGGCTCCATAGGGACTGGAAGCTTAACCAGTCGGTGGAGATAAACTCAGATAAACGAGTACAGCTCCTAAGTCAAACTATAACCCAACCAATGGATGCGATATACAGTGCTCTGTTCAAAGGCAACACGACTCGACAGCTACCAAATATAACATCTTTCCTTGTCCAACTTTTTGGTTTTTTGATTTTTTCGAAGGCGACACGACTCGACAGCTACCAAAGATAACATCTTTCCTTGTCCGAATTTTTGGTTTTTTGATTTTTTTTTTGGAAATTTTCAATTATTTGAAAATCTTGAAAAAAGAATAAACTAGCTTTATAGTTACAAACTAGGAGGAGAGGAGTGTCATAAGGGAAAACAAACTAGTTCCAAGCAGTCGAACATACCTATGCTCAATGCAAGGATACATGTGTAGGATATCGACACTCGGGGGAAAATCCCCTCCCGGTAAAAAAGGAAATCAAGTTGCGAAGGATATATAAAATGGCTCTGCATGGCTAGACATGAGACAAGCTCGGGCTATATGGCTGAAACGCAATGTCAGGGGAGCCGGCATAAAGCTCAATAAGGCAGGCAAAGCTCATGATAATGCATTCACAACTTGACATAGGGGGAGTCCAGAGGGAAACAGGCCAACATAAGATCAAGAGGAGTATGAGGCTCTTGTGAAATGTCATAGCAATACTATACAACAGACTCCCGGACCTAAGAGAGGACTCACATCATGGGTACCAAATGAAAAAGGGAGCTAACTAGGGCACCCATGTAAAGGAAAGCTCTACCATTCACATAGTACCACTTCTAACAGCAGCATGAAGGTTCCGTGATACCATGGAATGGGTTCGTACCTAAGGTTAAGATGGAATGGTCATAAGGCAATGCATAAGTGCAAGCGGATGTGATATCCTAACCTATATGCCAGTTCAGACATAATACCCGTGATAGGCATGAATGGGTCGAAACCTCGGAGAGAGTGTACAAAAAATGGACCCTGCATGACAACCATATTAGACCAAAACAACCCAAAATAGTCAATAAAGAATCCAAACTATAGGATATAGGGAGTGTTAAGTCAGTATTTTTTCTGTCCAATTTTGGCTTGACTTCTTAAATTTTTGGTTTGTTTCTCATTAAGCTTTTGTTTTAAGTTTTAGTTTTGATCTCCTTCAGGAGTTCTCTTGATGATTTGATAGTTTTTGGGCATACTTTTTATAGGTTTTATTTGATTTGTGGTCTTTTGCATTTTTAAAAGGGGTTAAAGAAAGTCATATTATCAAAAAATTGATTCATTAACGTGTATTTAGAGATTAGTTAGACTTGAATCTTAGCCTAACAACTTTTTAAACCTCCGACAAATTAGCAGAAGATTGAAAAACAGCGAAAATTTGGCATGGAAGTTATTCTTGTAGCGCTGGATGAAAATTTAACAAAGGGCACGCTACAAGAATATCGCGGCCCTTTGTTTTTCAAATTTTCAAACAAAATTCTATCATGATTTCGCTTAGTGAATGACTAATCGCCTTGTGTGAGTGGTTTAACACGTGTATGCAGCAGTCTAAGCACAATTTCAGGTGGTTATCAGTCTCGAAGCAAATCGGGCTCATCATTGCTCATAATGTGGAATCAGTTGAACAAAATCCATAAATCTCGATCTCAGCTGGCGTGATTTACATTTCACATACATTGTCAGAGTAAATAAGGCTTCCTGAAGCATATCAAATTGCTAAGAAGGTGGATTGTGTTGCTCTGGAGAAGAGACAGTGTTATAGAAGACAACGAAGATTAGGGCTTCATAATTCACTTACCTGCAGTCAAGGAAACCATTTGAAGACACCTATATGCATAAGGAGAAACCGTTGATAGCCCAAAACGAAGGTATAAGTCGTGGAAGTTGGAAAGTTGAGAGGTATTTTAATACAAACCCTTATAATTGAAAATTTTGGGTTTTCTCGCTGCGTGATTATTTGGAGAAATTGGTTGCTGGAGATGATAGAATAGGTCATAAAATGAACCCTTTGCCATAGAAATAGCTGTTTGAAGCTATTATGAGGAATTTTCATGAACAGAGCAGCAAAGTAACCTTAAACTTAAAACATTCAACCTGTGAAATTTCAATGACTGTTTGAACGAAGATAGTTTATGATTTGCTCTTCAATACATCCCAAAAAACTCTGATAGTGATGCATATTGGTTATAATGAGCTAATTGAATGGATTCTTCTCAGACCTAATGCCAATGTGAACCAGAATCTACAGGAAATAGCATTGAGAAGATTTATAGATTGATTTGTTATGCTCCTCTTTTACATAGAAGGTGTTCAGTTGGTTTGAAAAGCTGTTGATAATTGTTATGATTTGTAAAATCACTTGCTTGGAGAATTATGTTCAATTGCTTGGAGAACATGTTGACTTTCATATACAAGTTTTGATGGCAGTTTTTGGCGAAGGTGAATATATTACAGACAGTGGTGTTTTTCTCTCTTCTTACACTGTCAGTCTCCAGTCTGTCTAACAAGCCTGTGATTGATTTTACTCTTGCAAAATCTGAAGCAGTGAAAGTTTTAGGGTTTGAAGATCAAGGCTGTCTGATACACCGAAATAGGAGTACAAGACTGAAATAGAACAGCCATTTTCACTGACAGTCTTCAATTATATTGAACACCCTGGACACTGCAGTTAATCAAAGTGTTGTTTTCTGTATTTTGAATTAGTTTGTGCTAAAGGAGGAGGTCATATCTGAATGCATATCATACTGCTTGTCTCCTTAACCCTAAAATGAGGAGATTGAGTGGCTTATATTCTGAAGCAGTTCGACATTATGCCTGATGCTGCATTTTTGAAATTAAGCAGCGCTATATTGTTCTTATGACAGTTTTCATTTGTGATTGATCTTGTCTCACAGTTTATCTATCCACATACCTAGTTGTATGTTTGAAACAAGGGAACATTGAAATTGAAGGCCTGTCCAGGAGTGTATAGCAGATTGTGAAGGAGCTCAAAGAACAAAAAAACCAGTTTACAAAGCATTTTTGAAACCTAAAGCCAGACTGTTTTTGTTTCCTGAAAGAGGAATATGGGAAAGAGTGGCAAAAGTGGTAAGCTCAACAGGGCTGAGCCCACTAACCTGACCTGGATCGAGAAGCTTCCTGACTGTGCAGAATTATTTCAATAAGCAGGTTGGGTCAAGTTTTTCAGGAAGATAGATGGATACAATGCTCAGGTGTCCTGTAAATTTGCTCGGGGACTTAAAGATGATATGGTCATGATGGATGCTTTGAAATTCAAGCTAACTGTGGAATTAATTGCAGAAGCTACTGAGATTAGTAATGAAGGAGAGCATTGGTTCAAAAAGTTGCCATTTGATTTTGAACCACAAAGGTACCTGTTGCCTAATGTGACTCCTGACTGGAACAAAGGTATTCTTATTCAAAACTTCAGGAAAGAATGGATTGAGCCTATAAGGATACTTCAGAGCTATGTGACCTGTGAGGGTAGGTATTCATTTGTGTTTAAATATCATTTTAGATTCCTCCAACACATAGTTGGAGTCTCTAAGATGAACCTACCCTTCTTTTTTCTGAGGAGCCTGCAGAAGATGTCTAGCAGGATAAAGCAACATGAAGATCATACCTCCCAATCACTTTTTCATCATGGTCTGATCAAACTGATCATTACCACAGTGTTGCAACATGAGGGTAGGACTTGGGATTTCTTTTTGTTCTGGTCAGATGTTCATCCTCAGCAAGAAGACCAGTAGCTTAAAAGGCAGACTGATAAGGGGAAAGTAATGATAAAAAAGCTAGGTCACACAACTAAACCTGCTGATAAAGATAAGGTTAAGGCTAAGAAGATGGAGAAGTAGGTAAAAGTTGACAGTCAGTTCAAAATATCCTCAGATTTCCCTAAAGGCAAATACTCATTGTTTGCAGGAGAAAAAGTATAGCCCAGTTTGCAATTGCCACCAGCAGCAGATACTCAAGAAACCAAGACTGTTGATGAAGAGAAGGATGCTGTACTTGAAGATGAAATGCAAACTAAACAAAGAAGCCCCCTCACCATTCTATCTGAGGATGAAGGATACTTATTAGAGGATGAGCAGCCAGTTGATGAAGTAGGGTTAAGGGTTGAAGCCTGTGGAGAGTTCCTTACTTCAGAATGCAAAACAGCTAAACCAAAGAAGAAGAAAAAGACTGCAGTTTCATACAGAAGGCCTAAAACTAGGCCAACTAAAAAACTCAGGTGGAATATGAAAAAATTACTTAATCCTAAATTGAATGCTAGACAAGAAGCTGTTGTGACTGATTCTTCCTCTAGTGAAGAAGCAGAAATTGTTAAACAGGGCAGCAAAAGCAAGGGGAAGTCAATTGCCAAGCCTTCTTCTTTTTCTCAACCTGCAAAGACAAAAAGATCACAGTTAGTAAGAGAAATTGAACAGCCTAGGTCTGAAATGTCATAAATAATTGCTGAGATAAAAGATAGACTTATCAAACAGCAGGAAGAGGAAAAAGCAAAAGCATGTACTCTTGAAAATGAGTAATTGGATGAAGAGGATGTAGCTATACTCAAGCAAGCAGGAATTATAGAAGAATCTATTGTTCATGTTGATTTCTCAGACCTTTTGATGCAGGATGCAAATGTATTGGAAAACCCTAATTTTGATGATGAAAGCTTGCATGTAAGAGTTCAGAAATACAAGCAGCAGGTGAATCAATTACAGGAAAATAATGACAGTTTGTTTAAAATCAACAAGGGGCTCATAGAGGAGCTGCAAGATGTACATAATCATTTCTTACAGCTATCAGAAGTGTCTAAAGAAGTGTTAAAAAGGAAGGCAGCCACTGACAGATATTCTACAGAGCTAGAGAGGACAGTTGAAATCCTACAGCAAGAGAATGAAAGTCTTCAGAAAAAGGTAGCTGAGATGGAGAGGAAGCACAAAAGAGCAAAAAAGAGGTCTCGAAACCTAGATGGTTTAGACCTACTTGCTGAAGCAGCAAAGAAGATTTGATTTTGTTATGCTTTAATTAATGAATCAGTTTGACAAACAGTTTTTTTTTGTTAAGCATTTGCTATTTTTAGCAATATTTGTAATTTTGTAAAAGTCACTTTTTACTTTACCTACTTAGTGACTCGATGGAGGTAGTTAGGAGGTGAAACCTAACTGATTTTGGGAAGAACTTTCCTATTTAGATGAGTTCGCAAGACATTGTTAGGGTTCTGATTTTGGGAGCATCAGGAGGTCTGCAAGCTGCTTATACTTTCAGACTTGTTCAGAGATAGGTACTATAACTCTTATATACATTTTCTGATGAAATAATGTGATATATGACTCTTTCCCCTTCAATTTCTTTATGTTGGCTTTGTTATTGAGCATGTTTTTCTTCTTAAATGATAATTTCATTGCTAGTTAATGTCTTTTTTTGGTAATGCTTATCCTTTAATGTATGAACTTCAGCATAGTTTCTTTGATTGGATCTTATGTGATATGTCAGGCATCTTTATCAGTTTATGTTTATGATTTAGTTGTTGCTTTTCTCTTGAATGTATTCCCTACATGTTCTTGAAGCTTATAACCATTTAAATCACACCAAAAACCCTAAACTTTGTTTTATTTATTGAGTTTTACTCTTGAGATTGTGTTGGCTTGTTCCCCTAGCCTTAGGAAGAATTTCTGGCACAAACATATTTGGCGCCGTTGCCGGGGACGAAGCTGAAGCATATCTTCCCTGGGATACTTGTCATTTTCCTGGTTTAAGAGGTGGACTTAAACCAGCATCTTTTGAAGGCTATTTTCACCAAATTTGGACACATTGGCTTCTAGAGGAGTGGGAACCCGGAGTAGACCTAATTCACCATTGCATTCAGGGGTTTCAGACCCAGAACAGATTTTAAAAACAGCAAGAAAACTCAGAAGGTCCCAATCTTTACCAGCCTTTTGTGACACTGACCAGTTGGGTGATTCATTAGACCTAACTGAAGACTCACCTTGGATAAAACCTACCATTCTTGAAAATACTTTTCAATTTTTTACCAATCCTGAAACCTTTTTGAAAGCCAAGACTACTTCTCCTGGAAAAATCCCTCTTTTTCAGCTGAAAACAGGAAAGAACCCTTTTCAAGCAAGTTCCAGTCAAGTTTCTTCAAAACCTCAGTCCAAACCTCAGTCCACAATGGCAGGTCAAAACCCACCCCTGGATATGATGGACAGAATGGTAGCAGCCAGGTATGCACCATTAGCCTTACCTGCACCTTTACATGCTTTGCCTGGAGGAGATTATCATAAATATATGCCCAGATTTAACGGACAAGGTGAAGTAACTGCAGAAGAACATTAGGAGGCTTTCCTGAGTTATGCAGACAATCAGAACATTGAAATTAAAGATATATGGATGAGGGTGTTTTTTCAAAGTCTGGATGGAGATGTAAGAAAGTGGTTTAGAGAGTTGCCTGCCAACTCTATCACCATAATTGAAGAACTTCAAGACCTATTTCTGAGGCAGTGGGGAGACACCAAGGACCATACTTATTATATCACTGAGTTTGGTGCTCTCAAAAGAAAGAAAGATGAGACTGTTGCTGATTTCTCCAAAAGATTTAACAATATGTATAGTAGGATCCCAGCAGAGATCAAACCTACTGAAACATCAGCCAAGCTGACTTATGCAAATGCATTTGACCATGAATTTTCATTATTATTCAGAGAAAGAAGACCCACCACTCTGCTGAACATGCAAGATGCCGCATTGGAGGTAGAGTCTAATTTGTTGGCTTCTAACATGCTTAAAAAAGAAACACCTCAGCAGCAGTATGAAAGAAAGGGAAAGAAAGAAGCTGTTTCAACAAGTGCTGCACCTCAGTCTGCTGAAGCCAAAATAGATGAAATGGCTAAACTGTAAAGATTCTCATTGCCAAGTTGAACAAACTAGAACTGGAAAAGAATTCTGCCAAGCCCGCTCCAGAGGCTCAGAGGAATCCAAATAATCAAAATCAATTCAAGAGGCAGTTTGCTCCTAGATTCATGCCAAGGGAGCGTAGGAATAATGACATCCAGCAGGAAAGGAGGGAGAATGAAGAGCAGAGAGTGCCCCCACCTTTTCAAAATAATGTAGCTGATGAAGAGGAGGTTGATGAACATCTCCTCTTTGAAGAGACTGAAACAGATCAGGATATAAACCACTTTGGAGATGGTTTATCTGGAGGTTTCGTAACAGAAAAAAAATTTCTGAACTCTGAGTATTATGATGCTGATTTGTATGAATTTGAAGATGATTTGGAGTTTGAGAAAACTGCTGTAAATGCAGCTGCTAATCAGAATGGAATTAAGAAGACTATTAATCTCAGGTCTGGTCCGAAACAAGTAGTCCAAGCTCCCAAGAAGAAGGCTGCTGCAAATGCTCCTGCTGCAAATGCTCCTGCTACAAATGTTCCTGCAGCAGTTGTTCCTGATAAACAAGTGTCTGATCCTGTCATGAAAAAGAGGCAATCTACAGAAAAATCAAAGAATGCTGAAATTGAAGAGGTAAACAAAGCTGCTCAGAATTTCAATTTGGAAACTGAATTAGGGAAGTTGAAAATTCCTGTTCCATTGACTGAATTAATAAAAAATCCCTCTTATAAACAAACAATCTTAAAAGTTATGAATTCTGCTAGTAGTTAGCCTGCTGCCAGTGGTCAGCCTGTTTCAGACACTGTCAATTTGCAAGAAGAAAGCCCAAAAATATTTATTGGTTCTTCCCTAGCTGAGAAAACAGAAAATGAAGCTGGTGCTTCTCCTCCCTTCTATGTTACCTTAACTGTCCATGATCAGATGATTCATAATTGCCTGGTAGACTCTAAAGCATCCCATAACTTAATGCCCAAAGCTGTGATGGAAGCCCTTGGTCTCAGTATCACCAAACCTTACCATGACTTATATGCCTTTGACTCCCGAGCTGTCAAGTGTCTAGGGGTAATTAATGACATGGTTGTTAACCTTACTCAGCTGCCCATGAAGAGTGTCATAATGGATGTTGTTGTAGCAGATATCACACCCAAGTTTGGTATGCTTCTTTCAAGATCCTGGGAAAATAAGGTTGGAGGAACCTTACAGATGGATCTCTCATATGCCACCATTCCTGTTTTTGGTGGAGAAAATAGGAGACTTTACAGAGAACTACAGTTTTCCTATATTGTCATAGATGATAAAAACCCCACTAATCATCCATTGTACTCTGTTGACAAAGATCTAGGGACTTGCATGTTGAATTTCAGTGATGAAGATAATTCTGTTGGCCTCTTACAAGTTGAAAAAGAAAAACCAGTGAGACATTGCAGAGAAGAAGAAAATCAGCTTTGGGAATTGTATTTTGATGGATCCTCATGCAAAGAGGGTGCTGGAGCTGGAGTCTTTCTCATTTCTCCTGGAGGTGAAATAGTGAAACTAATGTATAAGCTGGAGTTTGTTACCACTAACAATACTGCTGAGTATGAAGCTCTGATACTAGGACTGAAAGCTGCTAAAGACTTAGGCATTCAGCAAATTACTGCATATGGCGACTCCGAGTTGATTGTTCGACAGGTGAAGAACAACTATCAAGTAAAGTAGGATTTGTTGAAGGTCTACAGGAATGAGGTATGGGATATGCTTGACAATTAATTCATAGCATTTAATATCACCCATATTCCAAGAAATCACAATGAGACTGCAGACTCTTTAGCTTTGGCTGCCTCATACTTCAAGATTCCTAAAACTACTCAGCTAAGGTATCCTATAGAAGTAAGGTACAGACCATGTGTCCCTGACAATGTGAAACACTGGAGGGTTTTCGAAGATGATATTGAAATCAAGAAATTTCTTGAGCTTACAGATGAGTTTTCTAATGCTCAAATTGATCAAGATGAAGGAGAAGAACAGGATTGTGAGTCTGCTGAAAATGAGCCTGCTGAAAGTGAGTCTGCTGAAAATGAGTTTGTTGCACAAGAGATAGCAGGCCATAAGATCATTGAGTTGAAGAGTAATTTTATTCCTAAAGGTTTAGTGCCTTTAGAAAGAATTTTTACCAAGGATGACACTCCTTCAAAGCCAGTGGTTCAATCTTCAGAAGACAATGTAGTGGACTGTAATATTGGTACTGCAGAAAACCCAAGAATGGTAAAAATTTCTAAATCTCTGACAGCTGAGCAAAGGAGCAGATACATCAATATTTTGAAAGAATATGTGGATGTATTTGCATGGTCCTATGAATAATTAAAAACCTATGACACAGCAATCATTCAGCATAAGGTTCCCTTGAAGCCCAATGTCAAGCCTTTTCGACAGAAATTGAGAAGGATAAATCCAGCCTTATTTCCTGTGATTGAAAAGGAAATAAAGAAGTTGCTGGATACAAAGATAATAGTGCCTCTCAGGTACTCTTCCTGGGTTGCAAATATTGTACCTGTCAGGAAAAAGAATGGGGAGATTAGACTATGTGTTGATTTCAGGAATCTTAACAGATCTTCATTAAAAGACAACTATCATTTGCCAAAGATTGAACAGGTCTTACAACAGGTAGTGGGAGCTCAGAGGATTTCCATGGTGGATGGATTTTCAGGGTACAATCAGGTTTCCATGCACCCTGATGACAGAGAAAATATAGCTTTTACCACTCCCTAGGGGACTTTCATGTATGATAAAATGCCCTTTGGTCTGATGAATGCTGGAGCAACCTTTCAGAGGGCAATGGACATTGCATTCATGGGAGAAAAAGATAAATTTGTTGTTATCTATTTAGATGACATTACAGTGTTCTCACATTCTGATGATGAGCACTTAAAACATTTGAAGCAGACTTTTCAGAAATGCAGAAAATTTGGCTTGTCTTTGAACCCCAAGAAATCTCATTTTGCTGTTCAAGAGGGCAGATTGTTGGGTCACTTGGTGTCTGCTGATGGCATCAGAATTGATCTGGAGAGAGTCCAAGCAATACTGAAGATTAGTTTTCCCAGGAGTAAGAAGGATGTGCAATCATTCATTGGTAAGATAAATTTTCTGCGGTGGTTTATTCCTAATTTTGCTGAAACGATAAAACAATTCACAGCTATGTTAAAGAAAGACCAAGAAGTCAGGTGGACTGTTGAAGCAAAGGCAGCATTCGAGAAAATCAAGGTGGCTCTGACGGAAGCACCTGTGTTGGTAAGTCCTGATTTTACCAAGGAGTTCCTTACTTTTTCTTTTGCTTCAGCAGATACAATTGCAGCTGTCTTGCTTCAGAAAAACAAGGAAGGACTAGAGCAGCCCATTGCCTTTTTCAGTAAAACTCTCAGGGATTCTGAACTGAAGTACAACATTCTGGAAAAACAAGCCTATGCTCTGGTAAAGGCTTTAAAATTTTTCAGAATTTATGTGTTGCATTCAAAGGTTGTTTCATTTGTTCCAAATGCTGCTGTAAAATATGTCTTGACACAGCCCGACAGTGAAGCAAAGAGAGGAAAATGGATTGCAAAGATCATGGAGTATGATGTAGAAATCAGACCTACTAAGCTTGTCAAGGGACAAGGTTTGGCTAAGCTGCTGGCTGATTCAAACTGTCAGGCATTAGGATTACATATCATGGCTGAAGATATTGCTGATGAAGAAGATCAAGCAGCACTTGAAAAGGAAAAGATCATGGACTTTTATTCATCTTCAGTTTGGTATGCTGATATTGTTTATTTCCTATTATTTTTGCAATGCCCTGAACACTTAGATAGGAAGGCTGCCAGATCTCTGAAGCTGAAAGCTACAAAGTACTGTTTGGTAGAAGATCAATTGTTTTGGAAAGACCCAGGAGGTATCTTGTTAAGGTGTTTGGATCAAGCTGAAATAGGGGAAGTAATTTCAGAATCTCACGAGGGAGCCTGTGGAGGGCATAAGTATTGGAAAACTACAGCATATAAAATTTTACGAGCTGGATACTATTGGCCATCCCTATTCACAGATGTTTACCAGCAGGTAAGAGCTTGCATACCCTGTCAGAAATTTGCAGGAAAACAGAAGTTGTTGTCTTTTCCCTTAAAGCCTATTGCAGTCAATGCCCCTTTTCAGCAATGGGGGCTGGACTTTATTGGAGAGATAAATCCAGCATCTTCCGGACAACATCATTGGATTCTGACAGCCACAGATTTCTTCACAAAATGGGTAGAAGCCATTCCTACAAGGAATTCTACAGATAAGGTGATTATGGAGTTCATTGAAGACAATATCCTGAGTAGATTTGGCTATCCACACAGATTAATAACTGATAATGCCAAAGCATTCAAATACAAGGCAATGGTGGCCTTCTGTGAGAAAAATGGCATTATTTTGAAACACTCAACTCCCTATTATCCTCAGGGAAATGGCCAGGCTGAATCATCTAACAAGAATGTCATTCAAAGCATCAAGAAATTGCTGAAACATAACAAAAAGTCTTGGGATTCAATGCTGAAGTATGCATTGTGGGAAGACAGGATTACAGTAAAACAAGCCATTGGTACTTCTCCTTTTCAACTAGTATATGGCACAGAGGCAGTGTTTCCTGTTCAGTTGGGGATTCCAGTGATGAAATTCCTCCAAAACTCTCAAGAGGAACCAGATGACATGCAAAGGAGGATCTTTGAAATGATAGAGCTACAGCAGCATAGAGAGAAGGTGGACAAAGAAGCTCAGTTGTACAGAGCTAAGGTAAAAAACAGGTTTGACAAAAGAGTTAAAGAGCATACTTTTTCAGAAGGTGAGTTGGTCTTAAGATGGGATGCAAGAAAGGAACAGAAAGGTAAGCATGGCAAATTTGATAATCTTTGGTTTGGCCCCTTTCTGATATCTAAAGTTTTGGAAAATAATACATTTATCTTGCAGTCTTTGGAAGGTGAGGAGTTGCTCAGCCCTGTTAATGGGCGATTCCTCAAGCATTTTTACAGTTTATGAGATCATTTTCACTCTTCATTGTACATACCGGTGTGAGTGAGGTTGAATAAAGACTCCATAGCCCAATGGAAGTTTGCAGTTAGGTAAATAAAAGATAGAAGGCACTGGTCTATAGGTTCTTGAAGCCTCGCAGGGAGGACTTCATCCCGCAGCTGGAGCCAGATGTTAAGTCGGTATTTTTTCTGTCCAATTTTGGCTTGACTTCTTAAATTTTTGGTTTGTTTCTCATTAAGCTTTTGTTTTAAGTTTTAGTTTTGATCTCCTTCAGGAGTTCTCTTGATGATTTGATAGTTTTTGGGCATACTTTTTATAGGTTTTATTTGATTTGTGGTCTTTTGCATTTTTAAAAGGGGTTAAAGAAAGTCATATTATCAAAAAATCGATTCATTAATGTGTATTTAGATATCAGTTAGACTTGATTCTTAGCCTAACAACTTTTTAAACCTCCGACAAATTAGCAGAAGATTGAAAAACAACGAAAATTTGGCATGGAAGTTATTCTTGTAGCGCTGGATGAAAATTTAACAAAGGGCGCTCTACAAGAATATCGCGGCCCTTTGTTTTTAAATTTTTCAACCAAAATTCTATCATGATTTCGCTTAGTGAATGACTATTCGCCTTGTGTGAGTGGTTTAACACGTGTATGCAGCAGTCTAAGCACGATTTCAGGTGGTTATCAGTCTCGAAGCAA
This sequence comes from Pseudotsuga menziesii, assembly GCA_001517045.1. Classification (NCBI taxonomy): domain Eukaryota; kingdom Viridiplantae; phylum Streptophyta; class Pinopsida; order Pinales; family Pinaceae; genus Pseudotsuga; species Pseudotsuga menziesii. The sequence goes on along the minus strand of LPNX010899420.1, from coordinate 100,745 downwards.
ATTGGGCTCATCATTGCTCATAATGTGGAATCAGTTGAACAAAATCCGTAAATCTCGATCTCAGCTGGCGTGATTTACATTGCACATACATTGTCAGAGTAAATAAGGCTTCGTGAAGCATATCAAATCGCTAAGAAGGTGGATTGTGTTGCTCTTGAGAAGAGACAGTGTTATAGAAGACAGCGAAGATTAGGGCTTCGTAATTCACTTACCTGCAGTCAAGGAAACCATTTGAAGACACCTGTACGCAAAAGGAGAAACCGTTGATAGCCCAAAATGAAGGTATAAGTCGTGGCAGTTGGAAAGTTGAGAGGTATTTTAATACAAACCCTTATAATTGAAAATTTTGGGTTTTTCTCGCTGCGCGATTATTTGGAGAAATTGGTTGCTGGAGATGATAGAATAGGTCATAAAATGAACCCTTTGCCATAGAAATAGCTGTTTGAAGATATTATGAGGAATTTTCATGAACAGAGCAGCAAAGTAACCTTAAACTTAAAACATTCAACCTGTGAAATTTCAATGACTGTTTGAACGAAGATAGTTTATGATTTGCTCTTCAATACATCCCAAAAAACTCTGATAGTGATGCATATTTGTTATAATGAGCTAATTGAATGGATTCTTCTCAGACCTAATGCCAATGTGAACCAGAATCTACAGGAAATAGCATTGAGAAGATTTATAGATTGATTTGTTATGCTCGTCTTTTACATAGAAGGTGTTCAGTTGGTTTGAAAAGCTGTTGATAATTGTTATGATTTGTAAAATCACTTGCTTGGAGAATTATGTTCAATTGCTTGGAGAACATGTTGACTTTCATATACAGGTTTTGATGGCAGTTTTTGGCGAAGGTGAATATATTAAAAACAGTGGTGTTTTTCTCTCTTCTTACACTGTCAGTCTCCAGTCTGTCTAACAAGCCTGTGATTGATTTTACTCTTGCAAAATCTGAAGCAGTGAAAGTTTTAGGGTTTGAAGATCAAGGCTGTCTGATACACCGAAATAGGAGTAGAAGACTAAAATAGAACAACCATTTTCACTGACAGTCTTCAATTATATTGAACACCCTGGACACTACAGTTAATCAAAGTGTTGTTTTCTGTATTTTGAATCAGTTTGTGCTAAAGGAGGAGGTCATATCTAAATGCATATCATACTGCTTGTCTCCTTAACGCTAAAATGAGGAGATTGAGTGGCTTATATTCTGAAGCAGTTCGACATTATGCCTGATGGTGCATTTTTGAAATTAAGCAGCGCTATATTGTTCTTATGACAGTTTTCATTTGTGATTGATCTTGTCTCACAGTTTATCTATCCACATACCTAGTTGTATGTTTGAAACAAGGGAACATTGAAATTGAAGGCCTGTCCAGGAGTGTATAGCAGATTGTGAAGGAGCTCAAAGAACAAAAAAACCAGTTTACAAAGCATTTTTGAAACCTAAAGCCAGACTGTTTTTGTTTCTTGAAAGAGGAATATGGGAAAGAGTGGAAAAAGTAGTAAGGTCAACAGGGATGATCCCACTGACCTGACCTGGATCGAGAAGCTTCCTGATTGTGCAGAATTATTTCAACAAGCAGGTTGGCTCAAGTTTTTCAGGAAGATAGATGGATACAATGCTTAGGTGTCCTGCAAATTTGCTCAAGGACTTAAAGATGATATGGTCATGATGGATGCTTTGAAATTCAAGCTGACTGTGGAATTAATTGCAGAAGCTACTGAGATTAGTAATGAAGGAGAACATTGGTTCAAAAAGTTGCCATTTGATTTTGAACCACAAAGGTACCTTTTGCCTAATGTGACTCCTGACTGGAACAAAGGTATTCTTATTCAAAACTTCAGGAAAGAATGGATTGAGCCTATAAGGATACTTCAGAGCTATGTGACCTGTGAGGGCAGGTATTCATTTGTGTTTAAATATCATTTTAGATTCCTCCAACACATAGTTGGAGTCTCTAAGATGAACCTTCCCTTCTTTTTTCTGAGGAGCCTGCAGAAGATGTCTAGCAGGATAAAGCAACATGAAGATCATACCTCCCAATCACTTTTTCATCATGGTCTGATCAAACTGATCATTACCACAGTGTTGCAACATGAGGGTAGGACTTGGGATTTCTTTTTGTTCTGGTCAGATGTTCATCCTCAGCAAGAAGACCAGCAACTTAAAAGGCAGACTGATAAGGGGAAAGTAATGATAAAAAAAGCTAGGTCACACAACTAAACCTGCTGATAAAGATAAGGTTAAGGCTAAGAAGATGGAGAAGCAGGTAAAAGTTGACAGTCAGTTCAAAATATCCTCAGATTGCCCTAAAATCAAATACTCATTGTTTGCAGGAGAAAAAGTATAGCCCAGTTTGCAATTGCCACCAGCAGCAAATACTCAAGAAACCAAGACTGTTGATGAAGAGAAGGATGCTGTACTTGAAGATGAAATGCAAACTAAACAAAGAAGCCCTCTCACCATTCTATCTGAGGATGAAGGATACTTATTAGAGGATGAGCAGCCAGTTGATGAAGTAGGGTTAAGGGTTGAAGCCTGTGGAGAGTTCCTTACTTCAGAATGCAAAACAGCTAAACCAAAGAAGAAGAAAAAGACTGCAGTTTCATACAGAAGGCCTAAAACTAGGCCAACTAACAAACTCAGGTGGAATATGAAAAAATTACTTAATCCTAAATTGAATGCTAGACAAGAAGCTGTTGTGATTGATTCTTCCTCTAGTGAAGAAGCAGAAATTGCTAAACAGGGCAGCAAAAGCAAGGGGAAGTCAATTGCCAAGCCTTCTTCTTTTTCTCAACCTGCAAAGACAAAAAGATCACAGTTAGTAAGAGAAATTGAACAGCCTAGGTCTGAAATGTCATAAATAATTGCTGAGATAAAAGATAGACTTATCAAACAGCAGGAAGAGGAAAAAGCAAAAGCATGTACTCTTGAAAATGAGTAATTGGATGAAGAGGATGTAGCTATACTCAAGCAAGCAGGAATTATAGAAGAATCTATTTTTCATGTTGATTTCTCAGACCTTTTGATGCAGGATGCAAATGTATTGGAAAACCCTAATTTTGATGATGAAAGCTTGCAGGTAAGAGTTCAGAAATACAAGCAGCAGGTGAATCAATTACAGGAAAATAATGACAGTTTGTTTAAAATCAACAACGGCCTCATAGAGGAGCTGCAAGATGTACATAATCATTTCTTACAGCTATCAGAATTGTCTAAAGAAGTGTTAAAAAGGAAGGCAGCCACTGCCAGATATTCTACAGAGCTAGAGAGGACAGTTGAAAGCCTACAGCAAGAGAATGAAAGTCTTCAGAAAAAGGTAGCTGAGATGGAGAGGAAGCACAAAAGAGCAAAAAAGAGGTCTCGAAACCTAGATGGTTTAGACCTACTTGCTGAAGCAGCAAAGAAGATTTGATTTTGTTATGCTTTAATTAATGAATCAGTTTGACAAACAGTTTTTTTTTGTTAAGCATTTGCTATTTTTAGCAATATTTGTAATTTTGTAAAAGTCACTTTTTACTTTACCTACTTAGTGACTCGATGGAGGTAGTTAGGAGGTGAAACCTAACTGATTTTGGGAAGAACTTTCCTATTTAGATGAGTTAGCAAGACATTGTTAGGGTTCTGATTTTGGGAGCGTCAGGAGGTCTGCAAGCTGCTTATACTTTCAGACTTGTTCAGAGATAGGTACTGTAACTCTTATATACATTTTCTGATGAAATAATGTGATATATGACTCTTTCCCCTTCAATTTGTTTATGTTGGATTTGTTATTGAGCATGTTTTGCTTCTTAAATGATAATTTCATTGCTAGTTAATGTCTTTTTCTGGTAATGCTTATCCTTTAATGTATGAACTTCAGCATAGTTTCTTTGATTGGATCTTATGCGATATGTCAGGCATCTTTATCAGTTTATGTTTATGATTTAGTTGTTGCTTTTCTCTTGAATGTATTCCCTGCATGTTCTTGAAGCTTATAACCATTTAAATCACACCAAAAACACTAAACTTTGTTTTATTTATTGAGTTTTACTCTTGAGATTGTGTTGGCTTGTTCCCCTAGCCTTAGGAACAATTTCTGGCACAAACAGGGAGGAATGGTCATGACAACAGCACCCAAAGGAAACAATGCGGTGAACAATGAGACATAAAAAGGAAACTAAGGTGTAGACCCAATGTTCACGCATACACTACCACCCCAGTGAGGGTGACCACTGGTGTAAAGACCGAGCGAAGGGAAAAAATCCCCCACAAATGGAGTAGAGGATGGAAGATGACCATTCCCAAATCTATGATCACGGTAAGGGGCTGTGATGCCCCCAAGTCTGACACCAGGGTCCGTACTAGGATCAAGACGGATGATAGGATACCAGGCATGCCGAAAATAAAAGGACCTGAACTCAAGAGAGCATAAATATACTCAAGTAACCATGATCCTAAAGGCCAACTAGCGCACAAAGAGCACACTCCTAAGAAAATCTACAGCCAAAATACAAGCAAACCAAGGGGAGGATATGTGAGCTCCCGAATGCAGCAGGTATGTCTCGCCTAGGAGAGGCTCGAAACTCCCATACACTACAAGCGGAGGTACGTAACCAATTATAGTGGCCCTCATCTTCAACGCATAAAGCGATTGTGCTGTCCGACCCCAACCTGGCCGGGACACCTGCAGAATAACCTCTACAAGTACCCCCTTGATATCCTAGGTAAGGTCACTAAGGTCACCTCAGTATAATCAAAGCTCAGGCGGACAGTCGTAGGCGGGATTGATCGTATGGGCAGGGTAGCAAAGCCCGAAACTCTCGAAAGAGCCCCGAGATATGAATACAATCCTGGAAATATCTCCGGTGCTATTCAGTTATGACTAGGGGTCATCCCAATCAATAACCGCTCACACTGCCTCGTGCTTAACTCCCGTTTGAGAGGAGGATCCTGAGAACAATGGTTATACCAAGGATTTCACACACTCCCTGGACAGACACCTAGATGTTGTTGTTTAGTGATCTTGGAGAATTGACTTACAATGAACTATTCCAAGATCCTAAAACCTAAGCTTGTTGGTGCACCCTAGAAAAGAAAAGAGTGTAATTCCTTTTAATTAGCGTTGATTTTAGTTGGCTGTAATTAATCAAAAGGAAATGGCCATGCAACTAATGATATGAAGACTCAGCAGTGAAATAAAAGTGCACACCATAACAAACAATGCTAAGTGCAATCTTTGTCAAATGAAAAATAGGGTATGCCACCGAATGCCAATGCAATCCTTCCTATATGAAATCCTAAACACAACTCTCATACAAGCAATCCAATGCAAGTACCTCCTCAAATCCATATCTAAGATGCAACTAAGAGTGCAACTACTTTGTATTTTTCAATATAAAAGAATGAAAAATGTAATAAAAGTCATCTAAAACTCTCAGTCTCTGCAGAAAGTATAAAAGACAAGCCCAGCAAGACACCAAGACAAAAAGAGTAATGTACTAATGGCAAAACAGAAAGGAAAAATGACTAAAACTACTTTCAAAGAAAAATCAATGAAAGAGTGGTCTCTGGTCACAAAAGAAGCATCCAACAGACAACATCAAACCCAAGGAAGACCCAACCACACTCACAACCAACCCAGCAACTTTCCACAACATCAAACTCACCAAAAGGGAGGATGTATGCGACTGTATAAAGAACAGTTGCGTATGTACGTGACTTTTGGCCAAAAATCCGCGTATGTACACGACTTTTGGTCAAAAACCCGCGTATACAGAGAAGGCAGTGGTAAAAAGCAGGCTAAGGCCAAACCAATAAAGGGGAGTGTCAATGGACAAACATACTATAAAATGCGACACAGAAACAGGGAGAAATCAAGAGCAAGTCAATAATATCAAGCCCATTGTGCCTGTAAACCCCCAAATAAAAACAAGGAACATCCCCAGCGGAGTCGCCAATTCTGTTACGGAGAGAAATTCCTATGGCTTGGGGTACCACAACAGACAACTTTGACTCCAGAAATCAATCTTTCCCAATATGCAATAGAAATAAAATGTCTAACACTAAAGGACCAGACCTCGAACCTTATTCCGGATGGTTGAAGTAGATCCCCATTGAGCTTTCCAATATTCATCTTCAATTGATATAATACTTCCTCAACAACAAGTAAACAATACAAGCATACTATATATCATGGTTTTATATCTATTCTAGCATATATAATCAATAATGTAAAAGCATTTGACATATTCCAGTGGATACAATATTCAATCAAATACACATCATTGGACAGGAAAAGATAGTTGTTATTAATATAAATCAGAGATTACAAGATAGATACAACCTCTGACGGCATCTGCGAATCGGAGAAACTGAATCCCCAACTTGGGCCTCCACCACCTCAATCCTCCATCTCACGATAGCAAGCTCACTAGCAAAAGGCAATCTAGGGAAGAACACAAAATTCCTCCAAAGGGACAAAGGGATGCAGACTCAAGCATAAATTCCGACAACAATGGACTATAGTTTCGTTGCTTTCAATCTCTCTATATGCCTTCAATGTACCAAGGGGTTCCTTATATAGCTTCACAAGGGATAATGAAGGGTCGAATCCAAGCGATCTCAAGGCATATGGAAAGCCAAGAGTCCAATGAGTCGGATCCATGTCAAGGAAAACTCCAAAAGGATTTGGACTATGCACACATCCTGATGTACGTGGTTATAGGGGTCAAACCCACGTATGTACGCAGTTATCGGGTAAAAAGCCGCATATATCATTTTGTATATAGTTTTAGGGATGATCAAGGAAACATCAAAGGATAAAATATGGTCCATGGGATCTAAAGAGTCTACACTAGGACAGGGGAAGGCCATACAAAGTGTGATTCACCTGGAGTGGTAAAATCCGCTATAACAGATGTGCCCCTTGACTACAATCTCTTGCTGGGTAGGAACTGGATGTATAGTATGCAAGCCGTTGCTTCTTCCTTGTTCTGCGTTGTATGCTTTCCACATAACGAGAAGATTGTAACTATTGATCAAATGGCATTCAAGAATCCTTCTGTTACTACATCTTCGGGAGCTTCGGTCCTGATCGTTGAGCACTCTCAGCCGGCAACCGGGAGTGTGGGTGTAGGCATGTATCCATCCCTTATGGGAAGCTTTAGTTGTCCTGCACCGATCCTCATGATAGGATCCTGTTTCGATGAGGCTTCAACATCTATGACCTCGGTGTCTTTTCGCACAACCCATATGGAAGATCCTTGGATTCTTCCTACACCGAGTACTTCGAGTGAGCCTGTCGAGATGAGCATGTTGTTGCCTGCAGCCATGATTGCTTACCAAGCTAATCTCAAGAGTGTTGCAGAGCCTTGTTCTTCCTCTTTGTGGACAGAGGAGGAAGACCCCTATGTGCTGCTATAATGGGCAGTATAGTCTTCTTATGCCCATGACTACCTTGATATGGTTTTCCCTTCAGATGAATCAATTATCAAGGCTATGTCGGCAGTTGAGACACCATGGGAGGAACTTCATCATAGATCATACTTCCTTCCAATGCTTGACCGTTTGGAGCATGAGGATTATAGGGAGATTCTTAGTCAAAAATTTGGTAGACCTATGGTTCCATTAAGCTCTCCTGGTTCGATGGCTGATGGAAACATGGCGAACATATCAGAAACGATTCCTATCAACATTTCTTGCAATCCTGGCACCATTGAGAATGTCTATATTGGGGCGGAATGTTCCCATGTTGAGATTCTGGAATATACCGAGCTATTCAAGGAATTCCATGATGTTTTTGCTTGGTCTTATGATGGGATTCCAGGTATTGACCCTCAGATTGTCGAACATGAGATTAATACTTACCCCAACGCTAAGCCTGTTCAACAACATTTACGCGCCGTGAATCCTAGGAAAGCACCTGCCATTAAGGCAGAGATAGAGAAGCTGTTGAAAGCCGATTTCATCTATCCCGTTCCCTTGACGAAGTGGGTTTCAAACCCCATTCCGGTGGATAAGAAGCAGGGAGCGATCCGAATATGCACTAATTTCCATAATTTGAATCGTGCTTGTCCTAAGGATAACTTCCCCACACCATTTATAGATCAGATTTTGGATGAGTGTGCGGGTAGCAAGGTATTCTCCTTTATGGACAGCTTTTCTAGGTATAATCAGATCCAGATTAAACCTGAAGACCAACACAAGATGGAATTTATTTGTCCTTGGGGAACGTTTGCATATTGAAAAATTCCTTTCGTCCTTAAAAACGCCAGAGCTACGTTTCAGCGGGCGATGACCTTGATCTTCCACGATCTCAAGTCTATTATTGAAGTATTGTTGGATGACCTCGCTGCTCATTCTCGTATGAGAATGCATCATCCCTATCACTTGAGATTGGTATTCGAAAGATGTTGGAACTATTCAATTAGATTGAATCCTCATAAGTGCATCTTTTGCGTGAATTCAAGTCATTTGTTAGGATTCATCATTTTGAAAGAGGGTATAAGAGTCGACCCTTTGAAGGTTGAGGAAATACTTCAGTTGTCTCCCCCGAAGAATATTCGTCATCTTCAGTGTTTGCAAGGCATGGAAAACTTCTTACAACGATTTGTTGTCAACTTTGCCAATTTGACTAGAGGCTTCATGCGTCTCTTGAAGAAGGATACTCCCTTTGAATGGGATGAGTGAGCCCAGGATTCCTTCGATGCACTTAAGCGAGCCCTAGCATCGGCCCCGGTGATTAGTCCTTCGGATTATAGCCGTGATTTTCTATTATATGTGGTCGCGTCTTTAGAGACGATTGGTATGGTTTTGGTTCAAGAGGATGAGGAGCTCCAAGAGCATGTCATATATTATCTGAGTCGAAACCTGATGGATGCAGAGATTCGTTATTCTCATGTCGAGAAGCTTCCTTTAGCTAACATACATGCGGTTCAGCGTTTGAGACATTATATTCTTCTTCACTAGACCTTGGTTGTGGCCCATGTCAATCCATTTCAGTTCATCCTCACACAAAGGATGATTGGGGGAAAGTATAATAAATGGATTGTCATTCTGCAAGAATTTGATCTCGAGTTTGTTTCGTAAAAATCGAAGAAATCTTTAATCTTTGCAAATCTTATATCGGATTTTTCGAGCGAGGACGAGGAATTGGTTTGTGAAGATATGTTTGTCGATGAACACATCTTCTTAATATCAACGTTAGACCCATGGTATGGGGATATCATAGTATATCTACAAACACAGAGGACCCCTACTCACCTCTCGCGAGATGAACGACGACGATTATGTCACGTATCTAAGAACTACCTTATAGTGGACAATAATTTGTACCGCCGTGGGGTAGATTCCATTTTACGACATTGTTTAACTCATGAGAAGGCTGAGGTTGTGCTGAATGATTGCCACGGAGGGGCGTGTGGTGGTCATTTATCTGGGCTTTCTAAAGCTCAAAATATTTTGAGAGCGGGTTATTTCTGGCCGTTGATCTTTAAATATTATGTTGATGCGGTCAAGAGGTGCCACCCTTGCCAGGTGTTCACACGTAATATGCGCTCGAAACCTGCCCCATTACATCCTATTATCACCGCCAGTCCCTTCACTAAGTGGGCACTCGATTTTATGGATTTCAACCCAGCTTCGGTTGGGGGGCACCATCACATTATGGTGGCTGTTGATTATTTCACGAAATGGGATGAGGCTATGCCTATAGTAAAATCTGATGGTGAGACATCCGCTCACTTTGTATTCAACTAAATCATTACTTGGTTCAGGATTCCGAAAGAGCTTGTCACTGACCATGGCTCGCACTTTCAGAACCGTATGATGGAAGAATTGGCATCCAAGTTAGGGTATAACCAAGAGCACTCCTCTTCTTACTATCCTCAAGCGAATGGATAGGTAGAGGCAGTGAATAAATCACTTAATTCCATTCTCCAATGAACCATCGCACAAAGCAAGACGAATTGGCATATTATGTTATATCCTACTTTGTGGGCATATCGAACCGCGGTTAAGACTGCCACTAGTTTTTCTCCATATCACCTTGTACATGGAGTGGAGTCAATATTTCCGGTTGAATGCGAAATTCCTTCATTGAAGCTAGCTGTGGAAATCTTACCAGACACTTCACCTTTGGAGGAGCGTTTGGTTCACCTTGAGCAACTTGATGAGAAGCGTTGGGATGCCTTGGTGGCTCTAGAGGTTAATAAACGTCGCATTAAGGTCCAGTACGATAATTCTGTCCGTCCAAGAGTGTTTAGTGAAGGTGACTTGGTCCTTTTGTGGGATCAATCGAAAGAACCCTTGGGGGCAGGGAAATTTAATCCTATGTGGCGTGGTCCTTACGTGGTCAAGCGTGTATTAGAGAAGGGTGCCTATGAGTTAGTGGATTACGAAGGGACAACTTTGGAGGAGCCTAGAAATGGGATCTATCTCAAAAAATACTATGCATGATCTTTAGCCAAGGCTGTTTGTTGTATATTATTGTACAGCTTTGCATAGTTAGGTACTTTTTATTGTGATTGGGTTTGTGATTAGTTTCCATTTCTTTTGGCAGATGTCAATGGAATCTTCCACCTACATAGGATTCGCGGATGGTGCAAGCCATCACACTCAACACTTAGCCTCTGCTACTTGGGTGATTTATACTCCTATGGGTCAAGTACTGTCTTAAGGAGGTGTATGTCTACGGCCATCTTCCAACAATGTTGTTGAATATAGCACAGTTATTGAGCTTCTACGAGATGCCATTCTACATGGTATTCTATCTCTTGAGGTACGTCTTGATTCATATTTAGTAGTGTCATAGCTCAATGGTTTGTACCATGTTAGAGATCCGACATTATTGAGAAGGTTCTTATGTGTGAGATTGTTAGAACGACAATTTGACAGTATAACATATATACACATTCCAAGAAATAATGATCAAGTTGCTGACTCATATGCTAACTACGTGTTAGATTGGCATTTGTCTCATTCATAATAAATTAATCATAAAAACACATTTACACATGTAAATAAATAAATCGATCAACATAAAACTTTTTTATATATATAAAAAATGTGGTAATACATAGTGTCATATACAAAAGTGGAGCTTTCAAAGATTCCATCATATAGTACACGGTAGTACAAAACATATACACTCCCAGGTGTCTAATCCTGTGGAGGAGGAGGAGGGTTGTGATCATGGAACGTCACTACGGCTCTAGCTAGCTGCCGAAATAAATGCACCCATGCGCGTGGTACACCCACCACCTGTTGCTGCATGGCCTCAGGAAAGTCCTCGACTTGCGCCATGGGAACTTTATGAGTCAGTCTCACAAAGTTGGTATGAATGCTCTGGATCGTTCGCTCCGCATCCACACCCGTGATGTCATCTCCTCTTCCCCTCCATCTATGATGAGGGAAGCCCACATCTGCACATGAATGGTAGATGCCACTATGTATTGTCGCGCAAAAACATGTCTTTTTTATTTCACATAATCAAGAAAATATGAAAAAAATTAAATAACTCAAAAATTTAAAAAATAAGTGAGGGTCGAGATTCGTTACCTATGTTTCCATATGCCGATCCTAGTGGCAATGACATGTTCGAATCCCCCTGAAAATCTATCCCTGCATAGGGGTAGTCATCTATGGCAACAATTTGTCGTCGCCACCATGGAAAGAAGTCAGCTGTATATGGGTTGGCCACCCTACCACCCCCTAGTCTGCGCATAGTATCTGCCCAACGTCATTGGGCCAGATCTCGAACCCCGTGGAGAGGAATGTTCACTCTAGGGCTCAATCCTAGAACACGCTTGAAGAAAAACGTGCTCAGAATACTGCTGAACTTGAAGTTCCGTATCCTGCCTGCCTTACACTCACTGAGCTGGTGTTTCATGTTGCTCAATAGTGTAGTACTCCAGTCATATATGTTGGGTCTCATACACTCCACCGCATAGAACATCAGCGGCCGCGAGGCCTAATGGAGTGATGCTAAGCCTGCTATCTTGCCCAGCATCAGTAATATGGGCTTTAGGCCCAGCACCTGTATAGCATTGGTAGGGACTTGACTCCCCACCTTCTTAGTATCTGGGTAGCAGTACATGGCTATGTACTCATCGATATTAAGGCCACCTCCTGGCCCACCTCGGGAATGAAGGTTCACCACCTCCCCTTGTCTAGAAAGACCTGTCATAAAGTATATGTCCTCCACCTCTATGGTGAGGGACATCCCATCAATCCGGAAGGAATCTAAGTCTGGATCCCAATAGTCTACCAGCATCTGTAGCAATCTTGGTTTGGCCCTCAAACCACCAAGACACCAAAACTTGTAGAGTCCGCATGCACGTAATTCTTGTTGAGCCCTTAAGTCATCCCTTATTGCTTCCTCTACTTCACCATGCTCATGCTCTCTCCACTCTAGCACCATCCTGCAAGAGTATTTGGAAAATTTCCCATTAGTTTCTTGAAAATTCACATGTGCGGCCTCATACGCGACTGTTTTGCAAATAGTCACGTATGTACGTGGGTTTTAGCCCCTTTTCCACGTATAGCCAGCACTATACACGGAAAAAGCTTCGATATCCACATGGGCCACAGCGCTCATGTAGAGATGGCCTTAAAAACTTCATTTAACCATGAAAATTCACAAAAATTATATCAAAATGCAAGCTGAGAGCATGAGTAAATACCTGGAAGAAACGGTTGTGAATTCCGCCGGCTGAATCTCCTGGAATTTGTAGTTGAAAATTAGAGCTCAAATGGGTAAAAGTTTCAAATGAATTATATTTTTTACTATTTATAGAAATTTTTTCAAATATTTGAAAATTTTTACCCCCTTTCCTATAATTTCGACATTTTCTAACCATTTTGGACCGTTTTTTACATAATTGGTGATGTAGAAGACCTTTTTCAGTACTATTTCAGCCTTTGGATTGACCCGTTCATGCCGATCTCAGGTATCATGTCTAAACTGGCACATAGGTTAGGTTCACCACCATTTGCATTTTTCATGACCTTATGACCATATCATCATGTCCTTAGGTATGAACCCACTCTATGATGTCACAGAACCTTCTTGCTGCTTTAGAAGTGGCATGATACGAGTGGTAGAGCTTCACCTTACATGGGTACCCTAGTTAGCGCCTTATTTGCATTTGGTTCCCATGTCGACATTTTCTCCTGTAGGGTGTGCGAGTCCGTTGTATAGTACCGCCATGACATTTCGCAAGAGCCTCATACTCCTCTTGATCTTATGCTGTCCTATTTCCCTCAGGACTCCCTTATGTTAAGTTGTGAATGCATTATCATGAGCTTTGCTTGCCTTATTGAGCTTTATGCCGGCTCCCCTGACATTGCTTTTCATGCATATAGCCCGAGCTTGTCTCATGTCTAGCCATGTAGAGCAATTTATTATATCCTTTGTAGCTTGATTTCCCTTTTTACCGGGAAGGGAATTTTCCCCCGAGTGTCGATATCCTACACATGTATCCTTACATTGAGCATAGGTATGTTCCACTGCTTGGAACTAGTTTGTTTGCCCTTATGACACTCGTCTCCTCCTATTTTGTAACTATAAAGTTAGTTTATTCCTTTTTCAAGCTTTTCAAATAACTGAAAAAGTCCAAAAAAATCAAAATACCAAAAAGCCGGACAAGGAAAGATGTTATCTTTGGCAGTTGTTGAGTCGTGTCGCCTTCGAACATAGAACTATATATCACATCCATTGGTTGGGTTATAGTTTGACTTTAGGAGTTGTACTTGTTTATCTAATTTTATCTTCACCGACTGGTTAAGCTTCCAGTCCCTATGGAGCCTCTGTTGATGCCTCCTGTGTCACAGAGATGTCCCAGTTTGTATATCGAGTCTATGTTGCCTTCATTCAGTCACCATACGTCGTTATGCTCTTGTTTGAAGGAATTTGAAACCTGAGTCGGCCATTTCTTAGTTATCTTGACTTTTCATGTCAGGCATTCCCGATACAGTTACTGGTTCATGCACCTTATAATCGAGTCCTTCCACATTATACATCTTTGTTGAGTACCTCGTGTTGGATCATGGGGGATGCCTTAATGCCCTCCTTTCAGTGGATTTCATCCCATCGACTTCAGATCATTTATTCTGGGATTGGAATCTAGAGTCATTTTGAGTGCCTTGAGACTTGCAGTCATCAGTGGCAGGTTCTCTTGCCATCGACAGTTTCTTGGGAATACATCAATGTCCCCTGATCGATGGATTCTCTCAAGTGTTCGACCTCAACACATTTATTCACACTTGTTAGTTTGCACTCTAGTACCTTGATTCCCATTTTCATTATCAGTGGGTGATCTCGTGTCTGTTAACGGTATACATTAATGACCAGTAATCAGACGATGGACTACTATGTTCAACCTCGACACCTCTATTCGCATAGTAGGACATGCACTCGTAGCGGTTTGTGTAGAAGACCTTCTAGATTGGTGGCATACCTTATATGCTACCTCCTTGATCATGCCACTGTTCATGAGATTTCAGCTCTCGTGACTCGATTCCAGTATATGTCAGATATTTCTAGCCACTATGGAGATTTTGATCTATTGTATATCTTCAGCCATTTTGGAGATCATGGTCCTTTGTATATCTTCATCATGGAGATTCTGATCTATGTATATTGTACGTGGTGATGACCACCTATGTGATATCATGTATTATGCCTATTCATGGCCATTGTACTCTTATGTATCCGGGACTGCTATATGTACTTCCAGTTATATGCAGAGTTGTATTATTGTACTATGTTGATTGGGTGGCTGGTCTTCCATTTGGGATCCTTCATCACTCCACTTCTGGGATGGAATTATAATGTATTTCGGCCATCGTATAACCCCTCTGATCTCATACATTAGGGGGCATCTCTTATAGCGGATTTCACCACTCTAGGTGAATCACACATTGTATGGCCTTCCCCTATCCCGCTGCAGACTCATTAGCCCCTATGGACCACTTTTTATCTTTTGATGTTTCCTTGATCATCCCTACAAACATATGAAAAATGATATACACGTATTTTAAACCTATAACCGCGTACATACGCAGGTTTGACCCATATAACCATGTACATCGAGATGTGTGCATAATCCAAATCCTTTTGGAGTTTTCCTTGACATGGATCCAACTCATTTGACTCCTAGCCTTCCATATGCCTTGAGACTGCATGGATTCAACCTTTCCTTATCCCTTTGAAAGCTATATAAGGAACCCCTTGGTACATTGAAAGCATAAGAGAGAATTGAGAGCAAAGAAACTATAGTCCATTGTTGCCGGAACTTATGCTTGAGTCTGCATCCCTTTGTCCCTTGGAGCACTTTTGTGTTTTTCCCAAGCTTTCCTTTTGCTTGTGAGCTTTCTATCGAGATATGGAGGATTGAAGTGGTGGAGGCCCAAGTGGGGGATTCAGTTTCTCCGGTTTGCAGACATGCCATCAGAGGTTGTATCTATCTTGTAATCTCTGATTTATATTAATAGAAATTTTTTTTCGTGTCCAATGATGTGTATTTGAATGAATATTTTATCCATGGGAATATGTCAAATGCTTTTACATTATTGATTATATATGCTAGAATAGATCTAACACCATGATATATAGTATTCTTGTATTGTTTACTTGTTGTTGAGGAAGTAATATAGCAATTCAAGATGAAGATTGGAAAGCTCAACGAGGATCTACTTCAACCGTTCGGAATAAGGTACAAGGTCTGATCCTTTAGTGTTAGACATTTAATTTCTATTGCATATTGGAAAGGATTGATTTCTGGAGTCAAGTTGTCTGTTGTGGTACCCCAAGCCATAGGAATTTCTCTTCGTAACATCAACCTCAATTACTAGGGAAACATTGGGGTTCATTCCTGATCAACACGATCCTTTTCGTTGTTCTTTTCCTTTTCCTTTTCCTACCATCCGCGATCATGAGTAAGTTTGCCTTGTCAACCCTCAATCTACATGATTTCAGACTCAGATATCCTTTGTGGTACCTTGAACCAGCTACCATACCTCTGAGGCCCCAGGATGCGTTGACTCATGTCTAGCCAATTGAGATGATGTTGCACCTACCTCCAGGTCCATCAAAGACTCCTTGTGTCTCCAGGCCTGCCCCTCTTCCTCCAACGGAGACTAGGGGAAAGGCCACAAAAACCATAACCAATACCATTTACATTATCTCTAGCACCATTTTCCCTTCTGTCTCGTCGGCCATGGAAGATCCACCTGATCTATCCCAGCACCACTTACGCAATGACGGAGATATATGTAAGACCGCCTTTGGTTTTACCCCATTCCCTTTAAACCATAGTGTTGAATCAGTTCTTCCCATAAAAGACCAGATTTTGTCATCCCACCTTTCCAATGACCTTCATCTCGACAAGGGGGAATACCTCTTCATTGAGTCTAATGGAAAACTCTTGGAGAACCCCCGCAACGGGATCTACCTCAAGATATTTTACGCTTAACATCACAAATGAGTCACTTCATTTTTGTTTCTTGTTTTTCAATGTTTTTAGACCAAGTCAAGGGCAGCACCATTAGCTTCTAATCCATAGTCAATTGGAGCCTATTTGAGACACCTCTCACACCTCCAGGACCAAATTTCCATCTCCTCATTAGACCACCATCTCATGTTTAACAAACAAATTTTGGGACCGCTCCCCGAAAGTCACCTCGATTTATGAGACACACCACGGTGATGCAAGTGTCTGCAGACCTGTACTTGCATCATTCTTTCCTACTGCTACTCATGCAGGTCCTCAGGCCACCACACGTTAAGGGTTACCATGTTTTTAGTTTAGTTTTGTATTTTAACACATAGTTGTCTTTTCTATCCACCACACCTCATGCGGACCTCTGGACCACTGTCCACAAAATGATTTATTTTTCTTGCATGTATTTGGTATAGAAGTGCCCCCACACGTGCATTCACATCACATGTATTCAATTCCATCCACCACAACACACACACACGCTCTCTTGACCTCTGTTCGAGAGCCACCTCAATTTGCGTACCTCTGCCGCACCGACTCATGAGCCTCTGCCATGATTTATCCCATGCATGTATTAGTATGTTTGAGAGCCTTCTGCTCTGTCCATACTGTGCAGATGACCTTTGGACCTCTGTCCACCATCCCGACATGGGGCACCGCCTGTGCCACCACAATCGGTTGACCACACTAGAGTTTTGTTTAAGCTCTTTTTTTACTCTTAAAAACAATGAAAAGATTTTCGAGTGCAACTATTTCCTTTCCCACTCACTAAAGTATAGGAAAGGGTGTCTACATCATCTCGTTTACCTCCTTTTGTGGACCATGTAGACCATTAAATGAAAAGGACCACCTTCGCATATTCAATCCAAGACCGTTCCCCTCTGCATACTTTTATGCTTTCTTGGGCAGAGGGGACGTACTTTTCGAAAAATCTCACCAGGGGTTTTCATTAAGCTCTTTTCCAGCCTGCTCATTAAGAAAATATTGCCAAGAAAACTTGGTTTCGTTCATGCTCGTAAAAGTGTCTGAATGACCATTCAGTCAGTATAAGTTTAACCTTTCCTGGCTTGATTGGACTACCAATGGTAAAGAAGTATCTCATCCCCTACAGGATGGGCGAGCTCTCCTATGTATACTTTTATCCTTTTTTGGGCACAGGAGGCTACCAATGAAAAAATATCCCCCATTGGAGTCTTCTTCATGCTTTCAGACTCTCTAAAATTGAAAGCACCATCGAGCATTTACTTTCTCAGGCTCACTAAAAACCCACGAGATCATACCATAACGGTGTCCTTAAACAAAACCCCATAGAAAATAGTTTGGCAGCATTTCACCTTTGGGTTGCCTTTGTTCAGATTTCTTTGCTATGTGTCTTGCTTGGATCACATCAATATCAAAAGCATCTACCTCCTCCAAGTATTTCCCATTTACAGTGCCATTCCCGGTATTATAGCTACGATCCCATTCCCATGAGTCAAGTTTCATTTGCTGCATGGTCCACCCTACCGTCATACTTTGAACAAAGGAAGTTTGAGTCTATCACACTCCCCCTGCCCCTGTTCAATTATTTCCCTCCCCCTCCCCCCCCATTCAGTGGGCAGTCCGCAGATTGTCTCACACCTTTTGGTTATTTCCCTCATGCTTCTGGTCAAGGAAACATCATTGCATTGACTAGGGGCAGGTCTCCCTTTGTCGACGACAACACATATATTACAGAGGATAGACCTAGAGGTCCCTGTATCCTGGTTTCATTAACCTCATTGATGAGTTCCTTGGACCACTTGAGAGGAGTCCTTAGTGCCTCTCGGGATCGTTATTTCTCATGTGCTTGACTCCAACTACATCATCACACCGTTGAGATTTGTATAGGGTTTGGTGCGCACAGTACTTGGTCGAAGACCTCGGGTGTCACCTAACTCTAGCACATTGATGAGTCTATTTGAGTGACCTAAACAGGTTATTTCCCTTGTGATTTCTGGGTTGTGTTGGAGATAGCGTTTAGAAGCCCCAGCAATGCTTCGATATACCTTTATGATTGATGCAGCATACTTGTACCATAGATACTTTGACTCTTAATCAGCGAGTCCATACAACTATGTACCATTCCATATCCAGCTATGAGAATTCCATGGGTCTAATGTACTAGATCAGTATTGTATTCAGCCTCACATTGAGGCAACCATTATTGTATCATCAGTTGTATATGATCGGCTCTTGTATTTTAGAGCATAGATCAAATTATTCTTTTGACATTGTCACGAGCATGGGGATGCTCGCCTCATCCATATACATGTCACACATTATTTGTATCTCACCCATTGATGGGAACCATATTAATACAAAAACCAAAAGCCACCATGCCCTAGCCCCGGAAGCACCACCTCACCGCAGCAAATCCTATGATGTCCGTCGGCCATACGATGAGCTCCTTCCCTCACACATCAGGGGGCAATTTGTTAACCCAAAAACCCCCTCACTTAGCTCTACGTGGCCTACACCACCCAAGGACACCCACTCACG
Source organism: Pseudotsuga menziesii (assembly GCA_001517045.1). Classification (NCBI taxonomy): domain Eukaryota; kingdom Viridiplantae; phylum Streptophyta; class Pinopsida; order Pinales; family Pinaceae; genus Pseudotsuga; species Pseudotsuga menziesii. The sequence continues at coordinate 81,743 of LPNX010899420.1, read as the reverse complement.
ACCCTCGTAACACCCCATTAGACCCCCACACCCTCAAAAAGGATTAAAAACGAGTAAAAGGGCTTTAAAACCCCAAAAAGGAGCCTAAATAACTCTCCTAGGTGCTAAATCCTCCAAAAAGGGGCTAAAACCCCTCAAAGGAGCCTAAAACCCTAAAAGGAGCTAAAGTTAGGGTGGAAGGGGTTAAAATCCCAAAAAAGGGGCTAAAGCCCTGACCAAGGGCTTAAAACCCTAAAAGTCCCCAAAAAAGCTATAAAAGGAGGGGTGGGGGTCACTCTTAAACACACCTCCCTTGCATACTATTATGCTACCCAAGTGGATACCTTGAGACCATTTGCCTCTCAAGCCACCCACACTCCCTCTCATCCATCTTCCCTTTGAGCCATAGCTCCCCCCATTGCCAAGAGAGGTGCTTCTCCAAGCTAGGGCATGATGGCCCATTTCCACCAAAAGAAGGTATAATTTTTGTTTTGTTTTGTTTATTTGAGTTTTCCTAACATATATTTGCTTGCAGGTTAATGGCCTAACATGTTCTTGCAGGTCTCCATTGTTGTATGTAGGGTTTCGAAGGTCTTTAACCCATAACCTTGTGTGCAAAGGGGTCTCCATCTTTGCTTTTATTTCTGTCTAGTTTCATTCCTGCTTTTCTTTTTTGCATTTCCACATAGGAACCTACCCTTCCGTCCTATAGACGGAAGGGAGCCATTCCTGCCCCTGTATCAAGGAGAAATCCCTACTACACTACTTTCAATAATATTTTATCTATTGACAACATAACACCACTGCAAATCTGTGCATTTTCATGCAAAGAATTATAAATTGTTTCATTCAATACAGTGGGCATTGATTGAGTGTTAGGTGCATCTTTTTTAAGAAATCGGTCCATCAGTGTGGCATGTTTTTGCATTGCAAGTTGCTTTTTCATCTCAGCTTCTTCCTTTTCATGTCGCTTCTGTTCTTTTTCTACCTCCTCTTGTTGTTGTTTCTTTTCCTTCTCCTGGTTCAAGGGAACTAAAGATGTTAGCAACTATATATGGTGCCATTATGGAACACATAGTATTAGTGTTTCCCTATTGGAATGATATAAATCTTTAATTGGAAAAAGAGGTTTCTTGCTTGAATTTGAAAGTTTAACTGTAATGTTAATACAAGTATATTCCACATAAACTACAGAAGTAGAAGATGGAAAATTTTGATAAATAACTTGATGAAATGGAATAAACAGGAAACACGATAAAATCAATATAGGATAACATGTCCTCATAGTTGCAATAATCTAACAAATAAAGTTGATATTGTCAACTTCTCACTTTCACAATTGCATCAATGACTGGATTAATAAATCATGCAAATGTGTTTCAATGAGCAATGGAAGAAAGTGATGTACCCTTGGAATCTTACTTGAATGATGGCTTTCTTCTAAGCACAAGCTTGCTCCTTTTCCTACAGAGGTAATAAAAAATGTTAGTAAAAACTCCAAAACCTGCCTTTTAAAACTTGTATTCTTCCATAACATTCCAACTAACGTGTTGAAACTTCTCCCTTTTTTATCTCCCACTCCAACCATTTTTTTCCATCTCACTCTTTCGTTAATTTCTTTCTTTTTCCTTCAGCTTGGATTGCTTGACCATTCTACATCAAAAGAAGAGATGTTGGCAATGTTGAATATCTTCTACAAACAATACATATCCAAAAGGATAAATCTAACAGCATCCGATTGAATTGACTTGCAAATTTATCCAATGCATAAATATGTGATTAAGAATCTTACATATGTGCATTATTTTTCTGAAGCAAGTATGCAACTGTAGCACGAATACTCATCTCATCATCATCTTTAGAAAGCAATTCCTCAGCTTTGGCTACATCTATTTTCCCACTTCCTTCTGATTTGAGTGATGAAAGTGCTGATAACATTGTTGTTTGTAAACAGGAAATATATATATATATATATAGTTAGTTAGTTTTTCAATACTGTATGTAAGACCTAATTTTTTTTGCTCTGAATTATGCCTTAGAAACAATTACCCAATTCCTTTCCATATGTTTACAGAAAAGTTAGAACTTGATCAAATCCTAGTTTTCACCATCAAGAATCACAGAATTTTACATTTTTTTCCTTTCAAGACAAGAGAACACTGATCAAAATTGAATGGGGGAATTGGTTGATATAATAAACCACTCAAATCCTATATGTTGCAAAATAGGGATAGTGGCCATGATGCACGACAATGAGTCTAAAAATATTCATAAGATGTCCTGCTGAAATGTTCATTTGCAAAATGACATATAGTATATGTGCAGGTATATTGACAATATCCTATGCTATCTATCCTAAAAAATACTTAGCAAGACAAAATGAGCAAAACAGATAGATGAAAAACCTTATATTAGGTGCCCCGGTGACTTATATTTCGTAATTGACAAAGAGTATTACAACAAGCAACTGGCTTGCTTGTCTGAGAGGCTGATGGACTGTAAGTATGGAAATTAGTAAGTTCTTTAAAGTAGAATTAAATATCAGCAAAAGAAAATCCCATTCCATGTAGAGGCATTCAAATTTCAAACATATACTTATTTTTCTAAGGAACTTCATATCAACTAACACACAGAAGCATAAGATATGAAGATGCCAATAATTGGTACCTAAAAATGCCAATAATTGGTACCTAAAGACAACAAAATGACTAGAATTTTACTCACTTGGGAAAGCTAGAATATCTTTAAGTATTCTATGTCAGATAAGCTTCACTAAAAAGTATGACCCTCATCAAAATACAAGTTCTGTTTGAGTATCTCAAACGTGACCCAGTCTACTGAAAAGGTGTTGCAGCTGCAACAATTTTCCCAAAATTCCAAAAAAAATTGGGACCCTCCTTTTGCTTGAATTAGTTTGATTTTCTTCTTTGGTTTGATCTAATAATTTGTTCGGAAAGATTTTCCAATGCTTGGATTGATCTACCAATTGTTTTGATTCTTCCTCTAACGCTTGAAATGATCCACTGTTGATTCAAACTTTATCATTGTTTTTTAATACGTTTTCAGCATGTTCGAATCGGAATTTTATTTGGTTGGTGTTCCCGCCGTTGCAGCAGAATGACAAGTCTTCGCTTTTAAGTTTTCTCTGATACGTTTCTTTCAATCGGCTGATCTTTTGGTTTACATCGGAATGATTTGTTATTTATTTTTCCACCATTGCAGACGGCAAACTACGAACTCTCCCGAATATTTCTTTAACGTGTCGGACCTCGCTTTGTTATTTTCGTCGATTATTGAGTTTGAGCTTCCGTCGTTGCGACTGTGGAAGGATCTATCTTTCCCGTTCGTCTAGTCATTTTAAACCCCAACGTTGCAGAAGGTCGCTCCCTTTGTGACTCCGCCGTTGCAGCTGCCGAAAGCGCTAACTTCTTCGATCTTTTATTGTTTCCGCTTCCGATTCAAACCTTGCATTGCGGGTGGTTTATCCTTTGCGTCTCTGTCGTTGCGTCTCCCTTTCCGTTATTAGCTCCGATGCGTTATGTCTCCGCAGATGGCTTAGCAATTTGGATACCCGATGTTGTGGAAGGAGTTATGTTTTCGCCTCTCGATCAGTTAATTTTCTGCCGTCCGATTTTACTATTCCCCCGCCGCACGTGGTTGACTTATATATATTGTTGGGGCCGGGTGTATTTTTTGATTATTCTATTTGGATTCCCGTTTCGACTTGCCCACTATCGCTCTCGTTGTGCTGTCATCCTCTTGAGCTTGGTTGGACCCTGCTGTCGGTGTACGCTCGTTCCAGGTGGCTTCAACTAAGGAAGCTTGACCGCCCTTTCCCCGCCATCCATACAGCATTGCCAGGTAGGATCCTCATTGCATTTTCCCGTTCCGTTCGAAGTGTTTTGTTGATATTTCTATGGTTAGGGTCATCTATGGCCATTTTCCCTTGGCCCGTTAGTTTTACGCCTATATATTGAGGGTTTGTATCATAACTATCTATGGGAGGGTGTTTTAGCACATAGGGTGTTGTTACTCCACAGATTTTGATTATGCAACCCTACACTTAGAGAATAGGGGGTTTGGTGTAGATGACCGTTACGCTGTCTACACCAATCCTCCTTGTGTGATGATGTTTGATGGGGGACGGTTTTTCATTGTTTTCCTTTGATACTTGGACTGGTTGCCCCATTGTCATGCTACCTGTATCATTTAAACCCTAGCCATATTTCGCCATGTTGTTCCGCGCGACCGGTTCACGGCCGGTTTCGATCCCTAATTGGGTAGGGGGTTATATAGCGCTGCAGTGTATCAGTTTTAACCACAGTTTTTCACAGACAGTAGTTTGTTTCTTAAAGACGCATCATCTAAAGCTTGAATATTTTTTATTACTGCATAGCACCGCGCATTGTTTCATGTGAACAATAGATTGCACAGGTGGTTTTCTTTTCTGAAAGTGCGCCATAGAAACTGGCATAAGTTCCTCTATTTTTCCGTGCAGCGTGATGGTTACGGCACCCACAGCAAGCCCATATTTTCTTTATTTTAATGTAGATGTCATTTCTCACCAGAATTCTGTTAGTTAAGCCATTTTAGCTCATATGCATGCACATATTTGCTTCATTTAATTACTTCTGTTATGTTAAACATAGATGAAGTGAAATACTGCATTCTGATGTCTCAATGTTGCAATTTCTATGGAAATAACTTAATGTTTACAATTTCATATATGGCAGGAAGATTTCAAACTCACAATTTCAAAAAGGCAAAACAAGAAGGCCCCTATGGTCGAGGAGGAGCCCGAAGTGGAAGTCATTACCAAAACATAATACATATACAAAGACACCAAGTGTATATCTAGTGTGGAGCCCAAGTACCAATGGGGAGAGATTTACATGCTGATCACACACCGGGAGGTGCCGGATATGGGCCTGGAAGAAGAGGGCATATATGCCAATATCGAGAGATCTTCACTGATGAAGATTTCCACCAGACCAGATATTTTTCCATGCTCTGAAGTAATTGGTTGGATTCTGCCCCGAGCAGATGTAACAACGATGATCCTGGAGAATGTTGAAAAATAAGGCAATGCTATATATAGCCCAGGATATGTATCTCTGGCCTACCACCTGCCAGAAACGCAAATATTTCTGTTTGATGATTGGTTGAATAACATTAGAATGGACCTTGTAGAAACCCTTAAAGGAATGCTGCTATCAGGAAAGCATTTTAGAACCAGGGCTATGGGAGAGTATGATACAACAAACTTAAGGGCCCCATATAGGTTCATAGCTTTAATGCTCAACAAGATTTTTGGAAGAGCTCATGGCAGGTTCTTCAAATTGGAATGGATGCCAATCATTTTTTATGTTGCAACCCAGGGGACAATTTTCAATTGGGCCAGCATTGTATCAAATAGTCTTTCATCTTGCTTGGCCTCGGATTTGGGAGGAGTGTCCCAAAAGAGGTCTGAATTCTATATAAGTTCCATACTTGTCGATTGTATATTGTGCAATCAGCCTTTCCCCAGCCTCAGGTGCATCTAGGACAGGGAAATAATGCCTGTCTATTCTGCTTATAAACCACTGTGGGCACACAAGTACCACAGTCATTATCGAGAAGTCTATGAACACTTCATCATGCCATTATATACACTCATTTTTTTGAAGGAGTGTGATTGCATGTCACAGGAGGCACTGCAAGTAATGGAAGAATATGTAGACTACTATCTGACTGAGAATGGCCTTTACTTCAGGATGTTTGGAGGTTCAAGAGCACCTTCCCTGCTGCCCAAATACACCACTGACTACATCATTCACAAGGAGACGGTTAGGAAGGTCTTCTTGGATGGCATAGGGAGCTTCCTATTTGAGCATAAGAAGGCTTCCTTTCCTCCTTTTCCCTTCAAGTTAGGAAGTTGCAGGTTCACCAGAGTGAAGAAGGATGATAAATTTGTAGAAGAGTTGGAAAGGTTTCATTTTGGCGAGATTCCTTTCCATAGAAGTGACTCCCATGGTAAAGTAGCTGAACATTGTAAAGAAAACAATGTACGTACATTTTGAGTATACCCACCATTGGGATAGAGAAGAATCAGTCTTCCGAAGTGCGTTGAATATGAGATCCTTGAGGAGAAGGTTCAAGAAGAAGATAATCACCAAAGGTGGGAAGGGAGATGAATAAGCAAAAGCTGAGGAAGAAGCCAAGAGAAGAAATGAGGAAGCCCAAAGGTTGGAAGAAGAAGCTGCAGGTTGGTTGCAGGGAGAAGAAGAAGAAAAAAGAAGAGCTTCCCAAGAAGCAGCCAAAAAGGCAGAAGAATATGCTAAGAATGAAGAAGAAGAAAAGAAAAGAAAGCTTGATGAGGAGCTACAGAAGCAAGAAGCAGAGAGGCTAAAGCTGACACAGACAGAGATAGAACAGTTACCCTCTGACATAGCTAGAGGGTAGGCCCAATACATGGAGAACCCCGAGATTCAGGACCTAGAAGTACCTGCTTCCAGCACATCTGAACAATCTGTAGTGCCTACACTGAAGCTGGTCCCCTTTGTACAGAAAAAAGGGGAAGAGATCCCTGCTTTCAATACTATTTTCTATGACAGGGCGACAAAGAGGATAATGAAGAGAACAGAAAGGAAGATTGAAATGGGAGGTCTACCTGGGAAAATGATAATGGATACACCCATTGTATTTGGAACAGACCAAGACCCCAGATTCACCATTAGAGCCGGAGCAACATTGATTCAAGCTTCGGAAGATAATGTGGACAGGATTATGACAGACTTGGAGCTATCCAAGAAGTCCTCTGCTCAATTGAAAGACACATTGAGAAAGGAGAGAGAGAAGAGCAATAGGCTAAAGAGGAAATATGAGGACATGAAAAAGGAGATGACTTCCTCAAAAGATGAATTGCAACTCCTCCAAGCAGAGAGACAAGCTAGTGAAGCTGCACAAGGATACCTGGAGAAAGTGCAGAAAGAATATAAAGATATAAATATGGAAAAGGAACAGCTACTGGGAAAGGTAGAAGATTTAGAGTAGCAAAAGATCATCCTGGAGGCCAGTGAGATGCATGCCCAAGAACAGGAAAAGAAGCTTCAAGAGCAAGTCACTTCTCTAACAACTTCTCTAGAAGAAGCAAGAGAGAAATAGGTCAATCTACAACCCTTCAAGGAGCATGTGCTGGCCCAAAAGGCCAAGATGATGCAACTACAGACTGCCATAGAAGAGGAAAGGTGCAAAGTACTGCAGATAGATGGCCAATTGGAGGAAATCCTGGAGACCTCTGCATATTTCATTGATATATCTTAGGACATCCTTGAAGTCCTGACTGCTAGAATGGCAAGGCTGGAAAATAATGAAGAAACTCCAGCAGAGCTACCATCGAAGGATAAACAGGCCCTCAAGCGGGATTATGACTTGCTGGATTTTGCTATAAACACTGCAGAGGATTTCAAAAAGGAAGTTAAGAAGATGAAAGGAGCCTACATAGAGTTCTTTAGGAGGCTCCTTATTACCTATAATCGATGCCAAACAGAGGCCAAATAGAGGCTCGATGTTTTCCCGGACCACAACTCATTTGTGGAGATGCTGTAGAAGAGATATCAGGAGGAGGAAGCAAAAGTATAGCATATTAAAGCCCTGGATGATCAGATCTTGAGGAGTGAAGTAGATCATTCAACCATCAGTGTGTAGCTTTTGGAGGACCAGCTTCGGTTGAGCACAGCTAGGATTGAGGCTATAAAGAACCAGGCTACGAAGTTTGAGATCAACATTCAGTTTCTGGAACCTTGTGCCTTTGAAGGCATCGCCTCTGAAGCTTTGGCGTGGAAGAAGTTTTTTGACACCCAAGTGGGACCCTCCTCATAAAAGATTCGTCACTTTTGTGATTTTTAATGATTTTGTAAAAACATCTGAGAAAAGTGAAACATTGGAGGTGAAGAGTTGGGAATCCCAAAGGTCACTTTGGGCAGCCCAACAGTCTCGCCCTTTTTGTATAAATGTAGAAGGATTAGAAGGAATAGTGGATTTTTCTTAGAGTTAGACATGAAAAGTGATATTGTAAGAAGAACTACTTTTTTTTGCAATAAAGAATCAGTGTTTGCCTGTTGGAGAAAGAGTGGTGGGACTCTCAAATGTTATGCTGTGGATTGCGGAAAGATGAACTATTTTTTTTTCCAGCTTTGTGTCCATTAACTATGAGATCATTCTAACTCTCAGAGTTTATGTTCTTGTTTGAATGATTTCTAGTTTATTCTGTGGGATTACCACCATGAGTAATGTATTCTATTCATAAAACAATTGGCTATCTGATTGCCTAAATATCTTTAATCGTTCATGCATTGTTAGAAGAAATATCAGCTAACTGTAATTTCTCTTTATATTGCATGTACAATACACATTACTCATAATTAAGTTACAGTTTGCTCCCCGGGGATAGATAGATAGTTAGTTAGTTTTATTTCATTACTGCATATGTGATTGAGATGCTTGTGATTGCTAAGACGAGAGGTAAGAACCTGCACATCACGTTGTGACTTCTCCTTGCATCCTTATCACCCTGCATGGTTAATTAGGCATATGCATATCATACTTAAATAAAAAAATACAAAAATACACGGTGGACCAGGCTGTAACCGGTAAAACCTTCATTTTTGTTACTTTAACCTACGGTAGCCGGAGCGCAAACCAGACGGATTCCCTATACCAAACAATCACGGGCTAGTTGGGAACGTTGACTGGGGAGAATCCCTTGTTGTTGTTTCCTGCGATTTTCCAGGCCTCAATAGTTCTGGTGCTAGAAGGAGGGCCGCCAGTGCATGGCTAGCCGTGGAAACTTATTTTCCCAAGATTACCTCACCAGCAAATGTTTTGAAGTGTTCGACCTAACCCAAGTACAAACAGAATTTGGTTCTACCTTTGAATCAAGTAAGCCCAGTTTCATCTTACGGTTTGTCAGACTCCTGGTCATTCACCTTTTCTCATGGCTGGTGTAAATGTGAATCAGCCTAACCCTCTACCGGCTTGGAGAGATAGATCACCTTTGAACCTCACACCTCCTTTGCATAACCTACCTCAAGCCTTTGATAAGTTGTTGCCCAAGTTTGACCCCAATGCAAAGACTGATGTAGATGACCATTTGCAAAGTTTCTATTTAGCAGTAGAAGGGTTAAGGGCTGGGGAGTACGAAGATGTTGTCTGTAGATTGTTCCCTCACACCCTTAAAGGAGCAACAACATCCTGGTATTTCAGTTTTCCTGCAAACTCCATTCCTGATTAGGACACTTTTGAAAGGACTTTCAGAAGTAAATACTCATCCCAAAAGACACATGCCTCACTAATGAAAGGTCTTGGTTTGTTAAGAAAAGAGAAGAATGAGAAAGTGCATAGTTTCAGTCAAATATTTTCAACATACCTAAAGAAATTTTCTGAAGTTGACAGACCCTCTGACAAGGTCTTAATTGAATATTTCACCTCTGCCCTAGGACCTGAATTAGCTATGTTTGCAAAAATGAAAGCACGACCCACGTTGGTGGAGACTTATGAAGAAGCAGAAAGGGTAGAGGCTGAAAAGGAAAGTGTAGAATATTATCCCGATCTACCTGAAGATAAAACTACCAAGAGAAGAACACAATTGCTGTCTAAACCTAAAAATGAACAATCACATGATTATCAGGAAATGCTGAAAATGATTCAGAAATTATCCAACCGAATAATAGATCTAGAGAAAGAGAGGGAAGTTCAGAGAACTTACAAACCCTACTACTCAAAAAGAGAGGATAGAAACCAATGGAAAATACCTCCACCGAATTTACCATCAATAAACATAACATGAGTAGGGGGGGGGGAATTTCTGCACTTTTCACCAACAACCTCATTCTGAAAAGAAGTGTCCCCAATGGTTAAATACTATGACATTGGTGATGAATAAGTTGCTGGACTCTAAATTGACTAAAGACAGTGGTAAGGAAGAAGAGAAAAACCAGACCATAGAGATACAAGATGATGATACCATGTTCTTAAGGAATGGTAGCTCGCTTTTCAACACAGAAGAGAATGCTCTTAAATCTGAATACACACCAACATCAACAAAAGATACGGACCTAGCAATTAAAGACAACGCAATGATTTCAAAGATTAAAAAATTGCAGGAGAATTTCAAGAGGCAGGTTGATGTAAATATTAAATATAAAACACCTAAAGTCACCACTGTCAACCAGGAAACCGAGCCAATCAGTGAGCTTGTCAAACTTGTGGAAGAACAGGAAGGTGTTGATCAAGGAAACAATGAAGAAATTGAGGAGCTTAAAGAGGATATACCCACTCAAAACCAACCAGGAGAAGAAGACATAGAACCAGGTTAGGATGAAAAAACTGAAACCCCGCTTTTTCTTTTGACCCTGGAAATGCTGAATCATAATGTGCATAATTGCTTGGTAGATTCTGGATCAGTGGTGAATGTTATGCCACTGGAGGTTTGCAAAAATATTAATGGATGGCCAAAGTCCACATCCTGGGAAGTAACGCAACTAGATAGCACAAGTGTCAAAGTAGTGGGAGAGATGAAAAATGTCCTCATTCACTTTTCTGCAAATAACAAGATATGTCAATTTATTGACATTATGGTGGCTGACATACCGGGTGGATATGGGCTTATTCTCAACCGATATTGGTCTGCCAGGTTGAAAGGTTATTTCTCTTCAGATTGGTCTCATTTATTGTTACCTCTCAAGGGTACCCCAAATCAGATAAAAATTTTGAAAGAGCCTTACATGAAGCATACTGTCACCAGGATGGTAGGGGGAAATGAATCTGCTAATTCTATCTTGGGAAATTATCTAACCGAGCTTAAGCTAAAACATCATATAGAAAGAAAGGCCAGTTATAAGATTGACAATCATCCTGAGCTCCTTCAACTTCCTCAGGATGATAAAGATGAATGTAGACTAGTAGATATGGTCTCAATTTCAAGAATGGTACATTTAGACCATGGATAGATTTTTGAATTTCACCACAGCCTAGCCATTTAACTTGTTTGATTGAATATTTTTAAGGGTGGCCACACATTTTCTTTTCTTTTCTTTTTGCCTTGTACATAAATAATGTTGTTTTCTTTAAGGCTTTGATGTTGTTTTCTTTTTTATTATTTGATTTGATGTTGTTTTCTTTTGATTTAAATGCTTTGTTACTAGTTCTTTTTATTTTTGAATAAAGAGGAAAACTTTTGGTTGCAATGGAAACATCAGGGTTCTTAATTAACTGAAATATTGAGCAAAAGAATATGCTTTGAAACATAGAATGTCTTCTAGTAGCAGTGTTCCTAATTGGCCAGGCATTCATTGAAGTTCTACTTAACCCATGTAAATAACTTAGAAGTAATAGGTCTGGAATACTATTTTGAGGCTCCATCCATTTCACATCTAAGATGTCCAAGGGAGTGAAAGCAGAGGACCCACAGAAAGGAAGCAAAGTAGACAGTACATCATATCTAAATGATCCCATGCCATAATTTCAGAAAAGCTAAAAGCTATCAAGAGTCAAAACTCCTTAAAGAAATAATACATATCAAAGCAAAGTATCATAAGCATGAATTTTAATTTGCCGAAAGTTCCTCTCCACCCGTGAGATGAACAGTAAATCCTTCTTTCACACAAAAGGACACTATGGATAGAGGAGCCTGAATAAAATTAAGAAAGAAAGCAGATGGAGGACTCACAAGAACTAAAGTTCAAATAGCACAAAAGTGCAGTTGGCATGGGAATGAGGAACAAATGAATAGTGTTGTTTACTATATGTTACAATCCTGTGGTGTCCAGGCTTGAAACTACCCAAGGACAGGGGTAAAATAAATTTCACTTATTTGGCCTCTAAAGAGTTATTCAGACTTGCAAATATTTCTGATGTTACCTTTTCCCCAATGAACTGTTTATCAATGAATTAAATGTATGAGTAGGCCAAATTAGGAATACAAACATCTAGAAGATTTCAATTTTAAGCTAGACAGTCTTTTACTGTGAAGGAGTTAAGTCAGAAATCTGGGGTTCACCAGGTAGTCGCCAATTGTTGCAGCTGCAACAATTTTCCCAAAATTCCAAAAAAATTTGGGACCCTCCTTTTTCTTGAATTAGTTTGATTTTTTTCTTTGGTTTGATCTAATAATTTGTTTGGAAAGATTTTTCAATGCTTGGATTGATCTACTAATTGTTTTGATTCTTCCTCTAACGCTTGAAATAATCCACTGTTGATTCAAACTTTATCATTGTTTTTTAATACGTTTTCAACATGTTCGAATCGGAATTTTATTTGGTTGGTGTTCCCGCCGTTGCGGCAGAATGACAAGTCTTGGATTTTAAGTTTTCTCCGATACGTTTCTTTCAATCGGCTGATATTTTGGTTTACATCGGAATGATTTGTTATTTCTTTTTCCGTCGTTGCGGATGGCTAACTACGAACTCTCCCGAATATTGCTTTAACGTGTCGGGCCCCGCTTTGTTATTTTCGCCGATTATTGAGTTTGAGCTTCTGTCGTTGCGGCTGCGGAAGGCTCTATCTTTCCCAGTCGTCTAGTCATTTTAAACCCCGACGTTGCAAAAGGTCGCCCCCTTTGTGACTCCGTCGTTGCGGCTGCCGAAAGCGCTAACTTTTCCGATCTTTTATTGTTTCCGCTTCTGATTCAAACCTTGCATTGTGGGTGTTTTATCCTTTGCATCTCCGCTATTGCGGCTCCCTTTCCGTTATTAGCTCTAATGCATTATGTCTCCATGGATGGCTTAGCGATTTGGATACCCAACGTTGCGGAAGGAGTTATGTTTTCGCCTCCCGATTAGTTAATATTCCATCGTCTGATTTTACTATTCCCCCGCCGCACGTAGTTGACTTATATATATTTTTGGGGCCGGGTGTATTTTTTTATTATTCTATTTGGATTGCCGTTTCGACTTGCCCACTGTCGCTCTCGTTGTCCTTTCATGCTCTCGAGCTTGGTCAGACCCTGCTGTCAGTGTACGCTCGTTCCAGGTGGCTTCAACTATGGAAGCTTGACCGCCCTTTCCCCGCCATCCATACAGCATTGCCAGGTAGGCTCCTCATTGCGTTTTCCCGTTCCGTTCGAAGTGTTTTGTTGATATTTCTATGGTTAGGGTCGACTATGGCCATTTTCCCTTGGCCCGTTAGTTTTACACCAATATATTGATGGTTTGTATCGTAACTATCTGTGGGAGGGCGTTTTAGCACATAGGGTGTTGTTACTCCATGGATTTTTATTATGCAACCCTACGCTTAGAGAATAGGGGGTTTGGTGCAGACGGTCGTTACGCTGTCTGTACTAATCTACCCTGTGTGATGATGTTTGATGGGGGACTGTTTTTCACGGTTTTCCTTTGATACTTGGATTGGTTTCCCCATTGTCATGCTACCCGTATCATTTAAACCCCAGCCATATTTCGCCATGTTGTTCCGCGCGACCGGTTCGCTGCCGGTTTTGATCCCTAGTCGGGTAGGGGGTTATATAGTGCCACAGCGTATCAGTTTTAACCACAGTTTTGCACAGATAGTAGTTTGTTCCTTAAAGACGCATCGTCAAAAGCTTGAATATTTTTTATTACTGCATAGCACTGTGCAGCGTTTCATGTGAACAATAGATTGCACAGGCGTTTTTCTTTTCTGAAAGCGCACCATAGAAACTGGCATAAGTTCCTCTATTTTTCCGTGCAGCGTGATGGTTATGGAACCCACAACAAGCCCAGATTTTCTTCATTTTAATGTAGTTGTCATTTCTCACAAGAATTCTGTTAGTTAAGCCATTTCAGCTCATATGCATGCACATATTTGCTTCATTTAATTACTTCTGTCATGTTAAACATAGATGAACTAGAATACTGCATTTTCATGTCTCAATGTTGCAATTTCTCTGGAAATGGCTTAATGTTTACAATTTCATATATGGCAGGAAGATTTCGAACCCACAATGTCAAAAAGGAAAAAGAAGAAGGCCCTTGTGGTCGAGGAGGAGCCTGAAGTGGAATTCATTACCAAAACATAATACATATACAAAGACACCAAGTGTATATCTAGTGTGGAGCCTGAGTACCAATGGGGAGAGATTTACAGGCTGATCACACGCCGGGAGGTGCTGGATATGGGCCTGGAAGAAGAGGGAATATATGCCAATATCAAGAGATATTCACTGATGAAGATTGCCACCAAACCAGAGATTTTCCCATGCTCTGAAGTAATTGGTTGGATTCTTCCCCGAGCAGATGTAACAACGATGATCCTAGAGAATGTTGAAAAACAGGGCTATGTTGCATATAGCCCAGGATATGTAGCTCTGGCCTACCTCCTGCCAAAAGAGCAAATATTTCTGTCTGATGATTGGTTGAATAACATTAGAATGGACCTTGTAGAAACCCTTAAAAGAATGCTGCTATCAAGAAAGCATTTCAGAACTAGGGCTACAGGAGAGTATGATACAACAAGCTTAAGGGCCCCATACAGGTTCATAGCTTTAATGCTCAACAGGATTTTTTGAAGAGCTCATGGCAGGTTCTTCAAATTGGAATGGATGCCAATCATTTTTTATGTTGCAACCCAGGGGACAATTTTCAACTGGGCCAGCATTGTATCAAATAGTCTTTCATCTTGCTTGGCCCCGGCTTTGGGAGGAGTGTCCCAAAAGAGGTCTGAATTCTATATGAGTTCCATACTTGTCTATTGTATATTGTGCAATCATCCTTTCCACGGCCTCAGGTACATCTGGGACAGGGAAAGAATGCCTGTCTATTCTGCTCATAAACCACTGTGGGCACACAAGTACCACAATCATTATCGAGAAGTCTATGAACACTTCATCATGCCCTTATATACACTCATTTTCCTGAAGGAGTGTGATTGCATCTCACAGGAGGCTCTGCAAGTAATGGAAGAATATGCCAACTACTATCTGACTGAGGATGGCCTTTACTTCAGGATGTTTGGAGGTTCAAGAGCACCTTCCTTGCTGCCCAAATACGCCACTGAATACATCATTCACAAGGAGATGGTTAGGTAGGTCTTCTTGGATGGCATAGTGAGCTTCCTATTTGAGCATAAGAAGGCTTCCTATCCTCCTTTGCCCTTCAAGGTAGGAAGTTACAGGTTCACCAGAATGAAGAAAGCTGATGAATTTGTAGAAGAGTTGGAAAGGTTTCATTTTGGCGAGATGCCTTTCCATAGAAGTGACTCCCGCAGTAAAGTAGCTGAACATTGTAAAGAAAAGAATGTACATTTTGAGTATACCCACCATTGGGATAGAGAAGAATCAGTCTTCCGAAGTGCGTTGAATATGACAGCCTTGAGGAGAAGGTTCAAGAAGAAGATAATCACCAAAGGTGGGAAGGGACATGAACAAGAAAAAGCTGAGGAAGAATCCAAGAGAAGAAATGAGGAAGCCCAAAGGTTGGCACAAGAATCTGCAGGTTGGCTGTAGGGAGAAGAAGAAGAAAAAAGAAAAGTTGCCCAAGAAGTAGCTAAAAAGGCAGAAGAAGATGTTAAGAATGAAGAAGAAGAAAAGAAAAGAAAGCTTGATGAGGAGCTACAAAAGCAAGAAGCAGAGAGCCTAAAGCTGACATAGACAGAGATAGAACAGTCAGCCTCTAACACAGCTAGAGGGCAGGCCCAGGACATGGAGAACCCCGAGATTCAGGACCCAGAAGTACCTACTACCAGCACATCTGGACAGTCTGTGGTGCCTACACTGAAGCTGGTCCCCTTTGTAAAGAAAAAAGGGGAAGAGATCCCTAATTTCAATACTGTTTTCTATGACAGGGCGACAAAGAGGATAATGAAGAGAACAAAAAGGAAGATTGAAACGGGAGGTCTACCTGGGAAAATGATAATGGATACACCCATTGTATTTGGAACAGACCAATACCATAGATTCACCACTAGAGTGGGAGCAACATTGATTCAAGCTTCGGAAGATAATGTGGACAGGATTATGACAGACTTGGAGCTATCCAAGAAGTCCTCTGCTCAATTGAAAGACACATTGAGAAAGGAGAGAGAGGAAAGCAATAGGCTAAAGAGGAAATATGAGGACATGAAAAGGGATATGACTTCCCCAAAAGATGAATTGCAACTCCTCCAAGCAGAGAGACAATCTAGTGAAGCTACATAAGGATTCCTGGAGAAAGTGCAGAAAGAATATCAAGAGCTAAAGATGGAAAAGGAACAGCTGGTGGGAAAGGTAGAAGATTTAGAGCAGCAAAAGATCATCTTGGAGGCGAGTGAGATGCACACCCAAGAACAGGAAAATAAGCTTCAAGAGCAGGTCACTTCTCTAACAACTGCTCTAGAAGAAGTAAGAGAGCAGCATGTCAATCTACAACCCTCAAGGAGCATGAGCTAGCCCAAAAGGCCAAGATGATGCAACTACAGATTGCCATAGAAGAGGAAAGGTGCAAAGTGCTGCAGATAGATGGCCGATTGGAGGAAATCCTGGAGACCTCCTCTTATTTCGTTGATAGATCTCAGGATGTCCTTGAAGTCCTCACTGCTAGAATGGCAAGGCTGGAAAATAATGAAGAAACTCCAGCAGAGCTGCCATCGAAGGATAAACAGGCCCTCAAGCGAGATTATGACTTGCTGGAGTTTGCTATAAACACCACAGAGGATTTCATAAAGTAAGTTAAGAAGATGAAAGGAGCCTGCACAGAGTTCTTCAGGAGGCTCTTTATTACCTACAATCGGTGCCAAACAGAGGCCGAACAGAGGCTCGATGTTTTCCCGAACCACAACTCATTTGTGGAGATGCTGCAGAAGAGATATCAGGAGGAGGAAGTGAAAGTACAACATATTAAATCCCTGGATGATCAGATCTGGAGGAGTGAAGTAGATCATTCAGCCATCAATGTGCAGCTTTTGGAGGACCAGCTTCGGTTGAGCACAACTAGGATTGAGGCTATAAAGAACCAGGCTGCGAAGTTTGAGATCAACATTCAGTTTTTGGAACCTTGTACCTTTGAAGGCATCGCCTCTGAAGCTTTGGTGTGGAAGAATTTTCTGGACACCCAAGTGGGACCCTCCTCGTAAAATATTGGTCTCTTTTGTGATTTGTAACGATTTTGTAAAAAAATCTGAGAAAAGTGAAACATTGGAGGTGAAGAGTTGGGAAACCCAAAGGTCACTTTGGGCAGCCCAACAATCTCACCCTTTTTGTATAAATGTAGAAGGCTTAGAAGGAATAGTGGCTTTTTCCCAGAGTTAGACATGAAAAGTGATATTGTAAGAAGAACTACTTTTTTTTGCAATAAAGAATCATTGTTTTCCTATTGGAGAAAGAGTGGTGGGACTCTCAAATGTTATGCTGTGGACTGCAGAAAGATGAACTATTTTGTTTTTAAGCTTTGTGTCCATTAAATGTGAGATCGTTCTAACTCTCAGAGCCTATGTTCTTGTTTGAATGATTTCTAGTTTATTCTGTGGGATTACCACCATGACTAATGTATGCTATTCATAAAACAATTGGCTATCTGATTGTCTAAATATCTTTAATCGTTCATGCATTGTGGGAAGAAATATCGGCTAACTGTAATTTCTCTTTATATTGCATGTACAATACACATTACTCATAATTAAGTTACATTTTGCTCCCCGGGGATAGATAGATAGATAGTTAGTTTTATTTCATTACTGCATATGTGATTGAGATGCTTGTGAGTGCTAAGACGAGAGGTAAGAACTTGCGCGTCACGTTGTGACTGCTCCTTGCATCCTTATCATGCTTCATGGTTAATTAGGCATATGTATATCATACTTAAATCAAAAATACAAAAATACACGGTGGACCGGGCCGTAACCGGTAAAACCTTCATTTTTGTTACTTTGACCTACGGTAGCTAGAATGCAAACCGGACGGATTCCCTATACCAAATAGTCACAAGCTATTTGGGAACGTTGACTGGGGAGAATCCCTTGCTGTTGTTGCCTACGATTTTCCAAGCCTCAACAAAAGGTTAGCTGAGGAAACAAGAAAGTATTCCTTCCATAAAGACCAAATTCTGGAGTAACTGAAATCTCCTCATCTTCGCATTCCTTCTATTAAAAATACACAGCTGATACCATGAATTTCCATTTTTAGTGGATATAAACTATAATTAAAACTTTCCTAACACTGATAATTAACATGTGAACAGGGATGTATCAGATATCAAGAAAACATATAATAAGTTTAACTCATCAATGCATCCTTTATTATAGCAAAAAACTAGGAAAATCGTATTTATAAATGCTTCAAAAACGATATTTTCCTCAGGATTATGTTTATGATACATGAATTTTACTTGCAATTACATTTCTCACAATTGCAGCTCTTCATTTTAAACAAGGAAAAAAAGAAGACAATCCACTATCGCCATTGGACTTCTCCATCCGATGAATTGTTAACATGTCCATCCATGCTAGCTCGTCCACATTACATTATGTTGTTTGTCCACATTGAAAGTGCACATGGCAAGAGATCATGACAATATTTTAGCAACGTAGCACATTTGAATATTGGAACAATGCACCCATGTCACTACACTGCAACTATGCAAGTAAAATATTAAAACATCCATAATACATATCTAAGTCACCACTTTGATTGAAGCTAAAGTTAATCCCTACAATGTGCATCCTACACTCATGATTATTTTGAATTTGCAACTCTCATACAACAACCAAAATTGTGCACCCATACTTTGACAATTTCTTAAGGGGAGCCTTTCTTTGGCTCAACTCCTCTGGTCATGGAATCTGTCAATATCTGACTCCTCCCAGGACCAATCCTACCCACAAGGGCTGTAATTTGGCTTCAACATTTCCCATCAAACTAGATTTTTCAATGGTCACATGTCATGGGTGCCCTACACTTTGCCAGTTACTCAACTCATAAACTAAGAATCCAATAATAGAATGGCGTTCAAGCCTATAACAAAAAGACAAAAAGGTTGTAGTTACAAAAACATTCCCCTGATTAGAAGAAGAATACTCTTTGACTTCTATTGTAAAATATGATAAATAAATAAAGGTGATACAGAGATCAATTTACCACTATCCCATCTAAATAGAAACTTGCCACCTAATTTAAACAAATTTCCAATACAACTAGTCATCTGTCTTGTCATAATAGCATACCACATCTGTGGCCCCTTGCTATCAATGATATAAAACTATGTTATTTATGCTTCGATGTTAAACTATAGGTATATCTACCAAGAGTTGAAAATACAATGAAAAACCAATATTTATTAATGAGAGCCAAAACCTAATTAAATGGTGCACTTACATTCATTTCATTCACTTGAACACTATCAAAAGGGAAAATGATAGATGAGACGTTGAGTGTGACTTCTTTCAAAAAATACCAACAGTACATGAAAAATCAAATATATGTCCTCATGCTTCAGCCTGTAGAGGGGAGGGAGGGGGCTATTTGTTTACAATCCTAAGCGACAGTGGGAATTGACTTATGGTTGGTGGTTAATAGTGACCACCTATAATAACATAGAAGCATTAGCTTTAAAACAAGTGATAAAAATTCTAGGAGCCAGGCAGATTCAGAAACTTATTGCTAATGGACTCGATGATTATCATTTGCAAAATTAGAGACTTGACTCCCTCTGCACCTTAATGTATTGCAAGAATGATCTCTAGAACTAGAATTCAAAGAATTGCAAGTATTTTGACTTGGGGAATTGCTAGTATTTAGCATTGAATCATTTACTGTTTCAAAGGTACCATTTTGTATGGAGGAGTCATGCTTTGTGAATCATTTTTCCTTGGATATAAGGGCACATAATAGTGGATTCAATAATTAAAGAGTCATGTTGCAAATATAAAGAGAAATACCCTGCTCCTACAACATTGCATCTTTAGAGAAACCTTTAAAAGGTTGTATATTTGGCTTTTAGGTGATGATACCAGTTATTTGAAAGGAAGGACAACTAGTTAAGCATGAATTAAACTAGAAAAACTTGCAAAATATTAGGTATAACAAAATATATATCAGCTCTGTGTTGAATGTATAGGATCTGAAACAACTTCCATGATGATTGGACAATAGTTCATAGAGATAATAAACCATTGATAAGAACTGAACTTTCCTTAGAATGTATGGTCACCTAAAATAAGACTACACTAAAATTTAGATTATAGTAAGCTTTTGATATTGACTAAACCTATTGAAAAGGTTAGAGAGATTGGTATTCTACAGTGTTCTTATAATGTACAGTTACATAAAGGCATATTCTTATCAAGATTTATGACTTTCAAAATGAAGGAATTTACTTGACCATGAAAATCACATTTATGATGAAGCAAAGGATAGAGAAAATCATGATGAGTTTCATATTCCCCATTTGAACTTCCTACAAGAAACTATTTCTTTGTAAGGGTAATAAAGCATATCTCCGTCCTTCTTGAGTGGAATGTGAAAGGTCCCTACCCTGATTATCTGATTACAAATTAGTTTTAAGTTCCAATTCCCTTTAGGCCCTATGGCATGTTTACTCCTTCAACTCTGACTCCCCACATGGGATGCATTGCTTCTTCAATGGAATATAAGAGCCTCACTAAGACGTCGGTCTCATATTTTGGTGTAGAGTTATATTTACAAGTACAAAGTTCAGGGTTCATGAAGACTTGTTCAAAACCTACCAAGTAGTTTCACAAAAAAAAGAGCAAATACGACACAAAATTTGGCACAACTGTTCTTTTATTTGATTTTTAAATTCTGTTTTGATTGATCTAGGGGGAGTTACAAACACTCTCAAGATTCAGCGCCAATAGTTTCATTTCTTCATTTCGTTAGAAAATTATTTGTGGAATTCCATTTGGCACATACAAAGTTTAAGGCCATGAAATGTTATTCAACACATGACATGTAAGATCTGTCCATCCATATTCAACATGTTGAGTTTGTATGGTATCAGCATCCCATTTTCAAGATAAAATATGTGACAGTACCAAAAGTATTACTCACTTTGGTGAGTTCAAGAGGCTCAAAAAGTCATCTGCAGTCTTCAGCCATTTACATCTGCTCCAATTCTATTTTTATCAAATTATAAGCATTTTTATTATCACTGTAGTGACCCTTATTTATGAAGAAATTGAAACATAAGATGCTTAGAGTCATGGAAAATGAGAGCAATACATATGATATTGTGGTAAGAGAATATGTTGCAAATGTTGATTTGGCCATTACAACAGAGTATATCCAAGCAGTTGGAAAGATTGCATTATAGTAGTGTGATGTCAACGTTATTGTTCATCGAATTATTCAATTCCTCAAGATGGAAAAGGATTATATCACCATAGAAACTCTGGTTTTAATTGTCAAAGGAATTTTAAGGAATTATCCACACCAGATCCATGACTGTACTGTAGTCATTGGCAACCTTAGTGGTAGAAATGTTCTTGAACCCAAGGCTAAAGTTGCAGTGGATTAGATGTTCGTAGAATATTCTCAAGATATTGCCGAGAAGCCTTTATAAACCTAGAGAAAGTAATTAATCCATCTAAACAAGCAGTTTCTGTATTTATAGATACTCAGGAGCAGTAAAATCATGCATTGTATATTTGATGAATTCAACTTTTATTTATGTTATTTCTTGGGATCCTCTTATACTTTTGTTGATAAAGAACACCAGGGACTGAGTTTTCAAAAGATATGATATTTTCATATTTCACCACAGGACCTACTGATAATCTCCGCCTAGAGGTAAAGAGTTGAAGCAAGTGAAAATGATCTATTCCAAAAAGTTGAAGCAACAAATCAGTATTTTTCATATAATGCTTCTAACAATGAAATTTTTTCAACCCTTGTCTTCCATCCTCCATCTCTTACAACTGTCCCTCCTCAATTTAAAATTTCAATGACAAGGGAGGCACCTCTAACACTTAATCCACACATGGGTTCTGTCATTGATTATTTGTTCATGTTGGACCCTTTCATGCTGGCACCACCAATTTTTTCATTAACACTTGGTCCTACCACCTTTCAGCAAAAATGAAGTTTTATTCCAATTTCTCTAACACAAGTGTACCCATCCCGCTCTATCTTAAGTAGGGCATCAATTCAATGCATTGCATTAGATGGTGCAGATCCAAAGTTTAGATTCAACAACACAGTTTAATTTGTTTTGTTAAATGTTATCAGTAAAATTTGTTTTTGATTGATCTGTGGGGAGTTACCCAATAAAAAACTAAACCCACGCTCACTTTAAGATGAGGTAAGAAAACCCAACACAACTATTTCTATTATGATCAAGTATTAGGAATGCCCTTATTGGAATAATTCCCACCACAATTGTTTTTTGTTAAGATTGATCAAAATTAACATTTGTTGAAGCTTTCTTGAAGTTCCTATCCTAATTTTTATCATGTTCCCACCATTTAATACAAGCATCAGGAATGCGGCCATTCATTTAGATTTTTGGCTGCTGCAATAATATAGACAAGACGGGAACACTAGGATCGACGTACTTTGGGAAAATATTAAGGAAAATGAGGAAATTAAACATAGAATTTGACAAATTTTAAACCAAACCATCAGTTACCTCTACATGCCAATGTCCTCTATTTTAATTTTCCATTATTTACTCTTCTAAAATGTTCTTTGGGGTGGGGGGACATTAAATATTTAACCTAACTTAGATACAAATACTGCTACACATAGTGTTGGAACTTAAATACAAATACTGCTACACATACTACTGGAACTTAAATACAAATAATGCTACACATACTACTGGAAATCACTACAGCAACATACAGTAAACACAATTCAATTTTTCACAGCACAACATTCTAAAATAATACTGGAATTTCTAACACTCCCATCTATGAAGTCCAGTAAAAAAATAGTTTAAAAAAAACTAGGATGTTTTGAAAGAAGGATAAACATGGATAGATTCAAAATTAAACCAGTCTAACAGTGTTAAAGAAAATCAAGAAACAACTCTAGTGATTTAAGAATTAAGCATAATGATCTATGCTCTTGATGGAAATGCAGGACACATAAAAGAAGAAAAGTTTGAATGAAAATAACAAGTGCAACATATTATAGACAAATAGAAAAGCACATAAAAAGAATCGCTAAGTGAAAACCAAATAAAAAGAAGGATTTGCAGAGACACACCTTTATCAGAAGTATTTAGTTTTGGCTTCCATTTTTCTTGCTATTTGGATTTGTGTATTCCTGCTAAAACATCATTCCCCTTCATTGCTTGATGTAATATGCTTGTGACTGCTTGAACTTTTTCTAGAGACTGTTGACCTACATCATTTAAGATCTTGCTCTAAACAGAGCTTTGTTTACTCTTTTTTGCATGATTCCTTAATGTCAAAACTAAATATCCATTCAAATGATGCTATGACCCATTTTTCTCCAAACCAAGCCAGGATTAGTACATATCAGCGCTATGTACATTCATCAATTACAGTTACCTAGGATATGTATGAACAGAATTAGTCAAACACATGCAAAAAAATTATAAATGGACAAATAGAAGAAAACAATGTGGTTTAGAACTTCCTTAATTTCTATACTCAAATATATAATACAATCACACTTTGTCTCTTAAGAGACAAGTCACTAACGAAACAATGGACATACCTAAGAGAGAGATAGATAAGTAGTTGTAGGGCAGAGTGAGACAAATACAAATGACAAGGTCACGGATCAATACTGTCAACCTCAAAACATATATAAAAAACAAAAAAATCTATTTGCATTTGTAGCAGTTGTCGACCCAACATCTCTCCACCCACAAAACTCAAAATCCCTAATCGTGGTTCTACACCCAGCTTGACGAGAATCAAACTAGATTCAGTTAATTTTTTTAGGCCTTTCTGGCCACAAACAACTGCACCTAACTAGACTAAATTTTTAACAGCTACACTTATTTCCTCATGGTTTGGGTCTTGAGGTCCAAACTCCACTCAGTGCAGCTAGGATTTCTTCTCTTAGCTTTTCCATACCTCATATATTTTCATTGTCTTCTCTAGTAGGACATCATGGATATTCCTATTTTGTGCCCATAACTACCTCACATCCACAAAAATGGCCCAAATTGAATGGTGAGGCTGCTAAAAGGTGAAACACACCCAATAATGTTCAAAACAATACCCATATTGGCTTAATTGTTGTTGTAACTTGCTGTTATAGGGCCCAAAGCTACACAAATATGAGGTACAGGGGTTGTTCATTTCCTTTCATTGTCCATAGGTGGCATGGATTTCCTAGAATTTGTTTTACAACTAAGAAAAAGACAACTTCATACTTTATACTTGCCTAGAAAACTCAGAAACCAACCCATAAACGCTCATGAAAAATTAAGTGAACACCTTATGCGAAACATCGAAAACAATGTGCATGATTCCTCAATGTCAAAGCTAAATATCCATTCAGTTGATGCTATGATGCATTTAGGGAAAAGTGAGACAAATATAGTCCACAAGGTCACGGATCAATATTTTTTAACCTCAAAAAATATATAAAAAAACAAAAAAATCTGTTTGCATTTGGAGCAACTATCAACCCAACTCTCGAACCAACAACTCTCCACCCACAAAACTAAAAATCTCAAAGAAAGATAGAAAAATCATTACCACAGGGAGAACAAAATGAGCCCAGACAACTTATCCAGGAGGCCTCTTGGGTGGAACAAACACACCTCAGTGGAATCAAAACAAGAATATATCCCCAGCTAATACAACAAGACAAGATAAATAGTAACATACTCAAAAAGGGAAAAACATGAGTATGCCACAAATATTGAAAAAAAAACTCTTAAAAGAGCTTGTATCAAGCCTTCCTCAATAATTTCTCCTTCCTAGAATTCTGAGAAGGAGAGAAGACCAACCTTCATATTAAGTGCTTCCTTGGATAAGTGGTATGCACTCATATTATGCTCCTTGTAGACATTTCTAAAGTCAAGTGATAAGAAATCTTGTTTGATAGAAAATACCCACAAGACCCACACATAATACCCACAAGACCGATGTGTACAATCAAGGTGGGGAAACAACCATTTTACCCACAAGATGAAGGGTAAAATTTTTATCTTCTCTCTCAAGGTGTAGTCCACATGTGTTCTGTACAATAATTCTAAGTTTTATCATCATCGTATAAGGAAGGTCATTTCTTTCAACTTAACACTCCCAGAGGTCCCTGTGTTAAAGTTGAAGCATCCAAAGACAATCAATAATAGCAGTAGTAATAAATTAACGAACAAGTTAAACTAGCCTATGTAAAGGAAAAAACAACGTGGTAACATATATAGCATAATTTTCATTTCTCTCAACTTAACACTCCCAAAGGTCCCTTTGCTAAAGTTGAAGCATCTAAGGACAATCAATAACAACATTAGTAATAAATTAATGAACAAGTTAAAATAACATACATAAAGGAGAAAAGAACGTGGTAACATATATAACATAATTTTCATTTCTTTCAAGTTAACACTCCCAAAGGTCGATGTGTTAATGTTGAAGCATCCAAGGACGGTAAATAACAACAATAGTAATACCAGAAACACATAGGTACAACTGTGACAATGCAAGATAAAGTAAAAACATAATTTTCATTTCTTTTAAATTAACACTCCCAAAGGTCCCTGTGTTAAATTTGAAGCATCCAAGGGCAATCAATAACAACAGTACTAATAAATTAACGAACAAGTTAAACTAGCATACATAAAGGAGGAAACAACATGGTAACGTATTGTTGCAGCTGCAACCGTTCTCCCTAAATTTCTTAAAATTTTGGGTCCCTCCTTTTGATTTAGCGTTTGCCGTTAATCGTGTGCTCCATGGTCTGTTGTTGGTCACACTTTGATTTGAATGATTATGGAAGGTTCATAGCACCCATTCGGGTTCTTAAGTGGTTTCCTGTGTTTCTAAGTGTATTGGATCACAGATTTTAAGTTGATTTGCTTGTCAAAGGGGCACCGTTTTCAGAAGCAGTCTTTTCCGTTGCTGGGATTCAGAGTCTTAAGCACTTAGCATTTTTCATTTTTGATCGGGGGCTGTAGTCTTTCATTTTTTATCGAGGGCTATAGTCTTCTTTAGCTTCCGCCGTTGCGGCTCCAAAGCAACTAAGCTTCCGAAGCCTAAAGCAGTCCACTGTCTAATGCGTCAGTCTTATTATCCATCGTTGCGGCTCCTAAATCGATTCTTCATCCGAAGGTCGAATTTATCTGACTGTCGATGTGTATTGTTCTTTTAATCTCTTTCCCATAGTCATTTCTTGTCTGCCGTTGCGGCTCCCAAAGTGGTTAAGCCTCCGAAGCGCTAAGTGCTCCGACTTTCGATTTAAAGTTGTTCCCGCTCATAGGTCGCACATGTCTTTAGCCTTCCCTTCCGCCGTTGTGGCTCTCAAAGTCATCGAGCTTCCAAAAGGGAAAGCCGTCCGATTTCTGATTCAAAGTTTTTTCCTCCCTTTCATCGCGTGCCGGTAGCATTGACTCTTCTGTCGTTGCGGCTGGGAAAGCCATTTGGCTTCCGATGTTGGTTTCCTCCCGTTTTCCACTGTTGGTTTTGTTATCATAAGCCTGTAGAAGAATGAGGTAGTATATTCGGCTTTTGAAAAATGAAGATGGTGCACCTGACCATTTCCTGTGGATTAGCCATTCAGTCAGTTTAGTTTTCCGCTGCGGTTTAAATGCGTTTCCCACAAATGATGCTTGTCGTTTGATTGCAGGTATTTTTCGGAGATTGGTTAAGGGAGGTAGACCGTTTGGTGAAGGTAGAGCTGAAACCAGTAGGATCGTAATATGGAAAAACCAAAGAAAAGACAAACTGAATCGTGACAAAGGAGCAGTTCTAAAAGGTTCGGCAGTTACTTAGCCACTCATGGGCATGCGTAGAAAAGATAAAGGAATATGAAGCGTTGGGGAGCTAAAGGGTCATCCGTTTGGGGGGCAGCCCAAACGATTAGTTGCTGTAGTTTAAATACTTGAAAGTAAGAATTTAGAAAAGGGCTTTTTCCCTGGAAAAACTTGTAAACGATTTGCTTGTAAGAGGAACTATTTCATTTTACAATCAGAGACTGCAATTTTTCCTATTGGAGAAAGTGCGATATGGAATGCATCAAATGTAGTTAAATGAGCAATGTTGAAGGGGAACTATTTCATTTTTAGCTGTGTCTCATTAACTGTGAGAGTGTTTAACTTCCTGAACCTATGTTCTTGTTGAATGCTCTTCTGTATATTTTGTGATGCTCTCCACTGTGAGTAATAAATGTTGTTCATAAAACAATTGGATATCTGGTTGTTAAATATCTGTAATTGTTCATGTGTCTTGAAAGAAGTATCAGCTATCTGTAACTCTTCATTATGCAGGTAAAAAATGTATTACTCACTAATGAATGATAATCCTGCTCCCTAGGGATAGTTTAGGTGGTTAGTTTATTTTATTGTTGTATGTGATTTATATGCTAGTGAGTCTAAGATGAAAGGTAAGAACCTACGCATCACATTGTGACTGCTCCTTGCATCTTATCACCCTGCATGGTTAATTAGGCACTTGCATATCATACATTAGTCAAAAAATACCAAAAAATACACGGTGGACCAGGCCGTAGCC
>LPNX010899420.1:8827-49748 GCA_001517045.1 Pseudotsuga menziesii | reverse complement strand
ACAGCTCCATATTCAGTCTCCATTGTTGATAATTTGCATGATCAATTGTTAATTGCTGTGAGTGAAATTAATCTACTGCAGGCCTGAATTTCTACACGGTAAAGCCTCTATTTTTTGTTACTTTGACCTATGGTAGCCGTACCGCAAACCGGACAGATTCCCCATACCAAACAGTCAACAAAATAGTTGAGAACGTTGATTGGGGAGAATCCCTTATTGTTGTTGCCTGTGATTTTCCGGGCCTCAACAGTTTTTGGCAATAGAAGGAGGGCCTCCAGTGTATGGCTGGCCGAGGAAACCCATTTTCCCGAGAATATTCCACTGGTAACAGTTCTGAAAGAAGTGGGTTTCAAAATCCAATTCCAGAAGAAAGAGAACATCTATATTCTGTTAGCAACGAAATTGTCAATGATCTGAGAAGACACACCAGGGCATATGTAAAGAAGATTGGAGGATTTCCAATCATCCCTGAATTGCCCAGAAGATAGTATAAAAGGAAAGATCGTCCTGTAGTGGAAGACTCACTCTTGGTTGGAGACTAGGAAGAACTTGTAGAAACAGCCTTACAGGAAGTTGTGCTACCTTTGAATCAAGAAGGCCCCAAAACCCCTCACAGTTCTCCTGCTCATACTCCAGTTGGTTCACCTCCCCATTCTCTACCCAGACTCATGCCTGGCATAAATGCAAACCAACCACCTAACCCACCAAATCCACCACCTGCATGGAGAGCTAGATCACCATTGAACCTTACACCTCCATTACACAACCTACCTTAAGCATTTGACAAGATGTTGCCCAAGTTTGACCCCAATGAGAAAATACTAGTGGATGATCACCTACAAAGTTTTTACTTGGCAATTGAAGGATTAAGGGCCAGGGAATATGAAGATGTGGTATGCAGAATGTTCCCACATACCCTTAAAGGAGGTGCAACATCATGGTACTTTGGGTTGCCTACTAACTCTATCCCTGATTGGGATACCTTCGAAAGAATTTTCAGAAGTAAGTATGCAACTTAGAAAACTCATGCAGCCCTCATGAAAGGGCTATGCGCCTTGAAGAAATAAAGAAATAAAGAAAAGAAAAGGTGCACAGTTTCACACAAAGGTTTGCAGCCTATCTCATGAATTTCTATGAAACGGATAGACCTTCAGACAAAGTTCTGATTGAATATTATACTTCAGCTTTAGGCCCTGATCTGGCCATGTTTTCCAAAGGCAGGGCCAAGCCTACTTTGATGGAAACCTATGAAGAGGCTGAAGTAGTGGAAGCTGAAAGAGAGAGTATTGAAGACTATCCAGAGTAGTCAGGAGAAAAAGATGCAGGCAGAAAAGCCTTATTGTTTACTAAAACTAAGGAAGAAAAGTCGCCAGATTTGGAAAATATGGCCAAAATGATGCAGAAGCTTTCCAACAAGATCATAGATATGGAGAAAGAAAAGGAAACACAAAAGTTTTATAAGCCATATTATAAGAAAAGAGAGGATAGCCACCAGTCTCAACCTCCTCCTCACAATACTGCATCTATGAATTTAATAGAGGTAGGCATGGATAATTTCTGCACTTTCCACCAACAACCACACTCTGAAAAGAATTGTCCTCAATGGATAAATTTGATGACTTTGGTCATGAATCAGCTCTTGGATTCTAGATTAACAGAAGATGGAGAAGAAGAGAGAAAAGAGAAGACTACATCAACAAAGGATCAAGAAGAGGAAACCATGGCTTTGTGGGATTCTATTTCATTATTTGATGCTGAAGAAGAGAATCAGGGCTACCAGGACATTATGGAAACCAACATTGCAACAAGGAGTAAAGGGCCAATTAAAGAAAACAGCCTCATTCTACCAAAGATCAAAAGGCTGCAAAGAAATGTGAAGAAATTTCAAAATAAATCCTTAGCTGATAAAACTCCAGAATTCACTATTACCAGCCAAGATCCAAAGCAGGATGATACATTGGCTAAGCCAAATGAAGGAAAGATGAATGCTGATAAACCTCACCCCATTGAGCAGCTGATGGATTATGACATAGTGGAGGATTTAAAAAAGGTAAAAGCAAATGTGCCACTATTCGAAATGTGTAAAGTGCCACAGAAAAAAGAAATACTGTTGAAAGCACTTGAAGCATCGGATGAGAAGCTTCCCGCCAATAATCAACCTCAGGAAGAAGAAGAAATTGGAGAAACCAGCATTGGAGGTAAGTCTAAAAGCAAACATCCACCTTTCCTCCTCACGTTTGAAATTTTCAATCATAATGTACATAATTGCTTCGTAGACTCAGGGGCGTCGGTAAATGTTATGCCCATATCAGTCTGTAAAAAGATCAATGGGTAGCCTAAGACATCCACGTGGAGGATGGTTCAATTGGATAGAATGGATGTAAAGGCGATTGGTGAGATGGAAGATGTCCTAGTCCGTCTGGCATCTAATGACAAAGTTTTCCAAGTTATTAACATCGTTGTGGTTGATATGCCAGACGCTTACGGCCTTGTCTTGAGCAGAGATTGGTCGGCCAAATTAAATGGATATTTTGCCTCATATTGGTCCCATCTTTGGTTGCCATACAAAGGGAGTCCAAACCAGATTAAGATTCTAAGATAGCCTCACATGAAGTACAATGTTACTCAGCTGGAGGAGAAGAATGTACCAGTGGATTTTGTACTGAGAAACTATTTTATTGAGTTGGAACCAGGGAATTATCAAGCAAAAGAAGCCACCAACACATCTGACACCCAGTCTGATCTCCTTCGATTCTCACAGGCTGATGAGATTGACTGTAATATAGTAAGCTTAGCAGTAGGAGTAGATTCACCTTCAGTAGTTAGTGATTTTTGGATTTTGTTGTTTGATGGCTCTAAGACATTAGAAGGGTCAGGGGCTGGCTGTGTCCTGTTCGACCCACAGAAGAATAAACATTTCCTTTCATGTAGATTAGAGTTTGAGTGTACTAATAATACAGCTGAGTACGAAGCACTGGTGCAGGGACTAAAGAAGGCAATTGAATTAAAGGTAAGTAATCTAAAAGTTTTTGGCGATTCTGAAATTATTGTGAAACAAACCCGGAATTAGATACATTGTGTTTCTCCTCACTTAAAGGCTTACTAGAATGAGGTATGGGATTTGCTTAAATGTTTTAATGCATTCAACATTATTTCAATTCCAAGAATTAAAAATGCAACTGCTGATCTGTTGGACACATCAGCCGCTAGACTCGTACCCACTAATAATTGGTGTTCTGTCGAACTACTTTTCAGGCCCTCAGTACTGGATATGATCACCAACTTGTGAGTGTTCGACGATGATCAGCAAATCATAGAATTTTTGACAAATGACGAGGTGTTTAAAGGAGCGATCATAGATGATGAAGAGCATCAAGCTGAGATGAAATATGACAACTTCATTCCTAAAGGTGTCAGAACATTAGAAAAAATGTTTGATTTAAATGAAAATTTCAGAAGACCAGCCAACGTTAAGACCCACATCTCATCTCTACAGTTTGAGCTGATAAATTTAGGGACTGAGACGAATCCCAAATTTGTGAATCTCGGCAAGTGTTGTTCACCAGCAGAAAGAGACAAATTCATCAGTCTATTTAAACAATATAAAGATGTTTTCGCATGGATGTACGAATATTTGAAAACATACGACACCAACATCATCAAGCATGTCGTCCCCATTAAAGCAGGCATCAAGCCCTATCAGCAACCGTTAAGAAAAATGCATCCAAAATTGGAACCGCTGATTCAGAGTGAAGTGAAGAAATTATTGGATGTTAGAATCATTTTTAAAGTCAGACACTCTGAGTGGGTATCAAATCTGGCACCAGTAAGGAAAAATTCTGGAGAAATCAGACTCTGCGTGGATTTCAGAAATCTAAACCGTGCTTCCGATAAAGATAACTACCCTGTGCCACCGATGGAGCAATTGCTACAAATGGTCTCGGGTTCTAAACTATTTTCATTATTAGATGGTTTCTCTGGCTACAATCAAGTGTTAGTAGCTGAAGAAGACAAATTAAAGACAACGTTCAGGACCAAATGGGGAACCTTCACCTACAGGAGAATGCCCTTTGGGCTTATGAATGCTGGAGCAACCTTTCAGAGAGATATGGACATAAATTTCGGCGGATTGATTGGCCGAAGCGCTGTAGTATACCTTGATGATATTACAATATTCTCGAAGAGGAGAGAAGATCACACGTTTCACTTAAGGCAAATTTTTGAATGCTGTCGGAAATACAACATCTCACTCAATCCTAAGAAGTGTGTGTTTGCTGTCACGGAGGGCAAGTTGCTGGGTCACATAGTTTCGAAGAAAGGAATCTCTATAGATCTAGAAAGAATCAAGGCTATTGAACAAATCCCCTTTCCCCATAATAAAAAGGGGATGCAATCATTTATGGGAACGATAAATTTCATGCGAAGGTTTGTGCCTGATTTTGCTCAGATTGTCAAGCCGTTGCAGCAAATGGTAAAGCAAAATGCACTATTCAAGTGGACTAAAATTGAGAAGAGCGCATTCAGCAAAATCAAAACTGCTGTCGCACACGCACCCTCCCTGAAAAGCCCAAATTTTGACAAATATTTTATCTTGTACACCTTCGCATCCGATGATTCACTAGCAGCTATGCTCAACCAAAAGGAAGATGGGGTGGATGAATTCCCAATATCCTTTATGAGTACTGGTCTACAGGGGGCCGAATTGAATTACCCAGCTGTTGATAAACAAGCTTACGCTGTATTCAAAGAAATAAAGCAATTCATGCCTTATATTTTAAAAAATAGAACCAAGGTGATCATCCCCTACCCAGCTGTGAGGTCTCTTCTTATACATAAGGAGTTAGGATAAAGAAGAGGAAACTGGGTAACCACTCTTCAAGAGTACGACCTTGAATTCAAGCCAGCATCTATAGTCAAAGGACAAGGGTTGTGCAAACAAATGACTGAAAATGGAAAAAATGAAGAACACGCCTGGGAAGATGAAGCCGAATTGCATGTAATGGAGGTATGCCCTTTGTTTACAACTCCCGAGTCTTGGTATAGAGACCTTGTGCATTATCTGCAGGTACGACTGTTTCCAGAACATTGGAATTCCAAGCAAAGGAGAGCACTGCGTCTTAAATCAACTGCATATCAACTTGTTGAAGGGGTATTATTCAGAAAGAATTATGACGGGGTTCTTCTCAGATGCTTAGAAAAGGAAGATGCGAATAAAGTGATGGCAGAATTGCATGACGGTCCTGCTAGAGGACATTATTTAGGGGATACCATAGCCCACAAAATCCTCAGGGCAGGTTACTACTGGCTTACGCTCTTTAGAGACACACATGCACATGTCAGGAAGTTTGATATTTGCCAAAGGTGTAGTGGGAGACAGCCTAAAGCAGCAACACCTCTAAAGCCTGTAATGATCATGGAACCATTTGAGCAATGGGGACTGGATATTATTGGAGAAATAAAACCGAAATCCTCTTTGTAGCACAAGTACATTCTGACCGCTACTAATTATTTCACTCACTGGGTCGAAGCCATCCCACTACATAAGATAAATGAAGACAAGGTCATCAGCTTCCTACAAGACCACATCATGACCAGGTTTAGAGTTCCAGTTTCGTT
The DNA here is from genome assembly GCA_001517045.1 of Pseudotsuga menziesii. Classification (NCBI taxonomy): domain Eukaryota; kingdom Viridiplantae; phylum Streptophyta; class Pinopsida; order Pinales; family Pinaceae; genus Pseudotsuga; species Pseudotsuga menziesii. The sequence continues at coordinate 44,132 of LPNX010899420.1, read as the reverse complement.
AGTTTTTGATAATTCTAAGTACTTTTCATCAATTAAATTGACTACTTTTGCTCATGATAAAGGAATAAAATTGCATTATTCTGCTAATTACTATCCACAAGGAAATGGCCTGGCTGAATCCTCCAACAAAAATCTGATTAGAATTTTAAAGAAGACTGTAGTAGAAAACCAGAGGAGTTGGCACTCAGCATTACCAAATTCCCTTTGGGTCGATAGAGTCACCCCCAAGTCTGCGATTGGAGTGTCTCCATATACCCTTTTCTATGGTAAAGAAGCCATCCTTCCTCCCAATGTCATGCTACCATCTTCCATACTAGCTCAAGAGTCTAGGGGGTCGGATGATGAAGTTTTGCAAATAAGAATATATAATCTCCTGAAAGCAGAAGAGGCTAGATCTAAAGCTAGAGAATGCTTTAAGCAACAACAAGAGTTAGTTAAGAGGTGGTTCGACAAACATAAATCTGGAACAAAGGACTTTGAGGTAAGAGACTTAGTCCTCAAATGGGATCACCCCCATGATGAGAAAGGAAAGAACACTAAATTCCAGCAGTTGTGGGCAGGCCCTTTTCAAATTGCAGCAAATATTGGCCGTTCTACTTACAAGTTGCAGGATCTTCAGGGTTGGGAAGAGAACTTACCAGTGAATGGTTTGGTTCTCAAACCATATTTTTCCTGAGTTTCTTTGAGTCCTTCTATCTTGTATATAAATAATCTATTTGGCTGTCTTTTGAGTCATGTTTTACAGTTGGTTTTAGTTTGATTGTCTTGATTTCAATAAAGGGGACGAACCCGCGATTGCATGGGGAACATCAAATTTTTTGGGAATGCTAAACAATTTAGTGATCAAACTGTGGGTTGCTGTTTGTATAAAAGAATTTCTTCCAGTTTAGTCATTTTCTCGAATAATTCTGTGTGCATTGAAGTCCTGCTTAATCCCTATGAAATAAACCGGATTCAGAGAGTCTGGAATACTATGTTGAGGCTCCATCCATGTCACACTTAAAATGTTCCAAGGAGTGACAGTGGAGGACCCATGGAAAGGAGCAAGGTGAACAGTATATTAAATATAAATGATCCCATGTCAAGAAACGACTGCCAAAAGGAAAATAAGAATAAAACTCCTATAAAAGAATCATACACCAAAGCAGATGCTGGATCATCTGTACTAAATTGCCAAAAGATCCTCTCCGTCCGTGAGCTGAAAATTAAATACATCTCTCACACAAAAGGACACTATGGGATAGAGGATCTTGAATTAAAATTCAGTAAGAAAGGCATGCAGGAGGACTCATATGAAAAGGGACAAAAGTCCAAAAGCACAAAAAGTGCTAAAATGGCATGGGAATGAGGAACAAACGAATATTTCTATTTACCACGTGCTACAATCCTATGGTGTCCAAGCTATCAGCTACCTGAAGGCAAAGGTAATAATGAAACTCATCTTCTGGCCTCGGCAGAGTTATTTGGACTTGAAAATATTGGTTTCCACTCTCCCAAATCGGACTATTATCAATGATTGAAGGTACACACTTCCGGCATTCGAGAAATCCAGATAGCTGGAAGAATTCAATAGAATGCATTTGTTGTTAAATAGTCTCTCACTCAAAGAATAATCACCCAGAGATCTAGGTTCACTAGGTAATTGCCAATTGTTGCAGCTGCAACCGTTCTCCCTAAATTTCTTAAAATTTTGGGTCCCTCCTTTTGATTTAGCGTTTGTCGTTAATCATGTGCTCCGTGATCTGTTGTTGGTCACACTTTGATTTGAATGATTATGGAAGGTTCATAGCACCCATCTGGGTTCTCGAGTGGTTTCTTGTGTTTCTAAGTGTATTGGATTGCGGATTTTAAGTTGATTTGCTTGTCAAAGGGGCACCGTTTTTAGAAGCAATCTTTTCCGTTGCTGGGATTCAGAGTCTTAAGCACTTAGCATTTTTCATTTTTGATCGGGGGTTGTAGTCTTTCATTTTTGATCAGGGGCTGTAGTATTCTTTAGCTTCCGCCATTGCGGCTCCAAAGCAACTAAGCTTCCGAAGCCTAAAGAAGTCTGCTGTCTGATTCGTCAGTCTTATTTTCCGCCGTTGCGGCTCCCAAATCGATTCTTCATCTGAAGGTCAAATTGCTCCAACTGCCGATGTGTATTGTTCTTTTAATCGCTTGCCCGTAGTCATTTCTTTTCCGTCGTTGCGGCTCCCAAAGTGGTTAAGCCTCCGAAGCGCAAAGTGCTCCAACTTCTGATTTAAATTTGTTCCCGCTCACAGGTCGCACGTGTCTTTAGCCTTCCCTTCTGCCGTTGTGGCTCTCAAAGTCATCGAGCTTCCAAAAGGGAAAGCCGTCCGATTTTCGATTCAAAGTTTTTCCCGCCCTTTCATCGCGTGCCAGTAACATTGACTCTTCCGTCGTTGCGGCCGGGAAAGCCATTTGGCTTCCGATGTTGGTTTCCTCCCGTTTTCCGCCATTGGTTTTGTTATCACAAGCCTATAGAATAATGAGGCAGTATATTCGGATTTTGTAAAATGAAGATGGTGCACCTAACCATTTCCTGTGGATTAGCCGTTCAGTCAGTTTAGTTTGCCGCTGCAGTTTAAATGTGTTTCCCACAAATGATTCTTGTAGTTTGATTGTAGGTATTTTCCAGAGATTGGTCAAGGGAGGTAGACCGTTTGGTGAAGGTAGAGCTGAAACCAGCAAGATCGTAAGATGGACAAACCAAAGAAAAGACAAATTGAATGGTGACAAAGGAGCAGTTCTAAAAGGTCCGGCAGTTACTTAGCCACTCATGGGCATGCGTAGAAAAGATAAAGGAATATGAAGCATTGGGGAGCTGAAGGGTCATCCGTTTGGGGGGAAGCCCAAACGATCGGTTGCTGTAGTTTAAATACTTGAAAGTAAGAATTTAGAAAAGGGCTGTTTCCCTGGAAAAACTTGTAAACGATTTGCTTGTAAGAGGAACTATTTCGTTTTACAATCAGAGACTGCAATTTTGCCTGTTGGATAAAGTGAGATATGGAATGCATCAAATGTAATTAAATGAGCAATGTTGAAGGGGAACTATTTCGTTTTCAGCTATGTCTCATTAATTGTGAGAGTTTTTAACTTCCTGAACCTATGTTCTTATTGAATGCTCTTCTGTATATTTTGTCATGCTCTCCACTGTGAGTAATAAATGTTGTTCATAAACAATTTGCTATCTGGTTGTTTAAATATCTGTAATTGTTCATGTGTCTTGAAAGAAGTATCAGCTATCTGTAACTCTTCATTATGCAGGTACAAAATGTATTACTCACTAATGAATGATAATCCTGCTACCTAGGGATAGTTTAGGTAGTTAGTTTATTTCTTATTGTATGTGATTTAGATGCTAGTGAGTCTAAGACGAGAGGTAAGAACCTGCGCATCACATTGTGACTGCTCCTTGCATCTTATCTCCCTGCATGGTTAATTAGGCACTTGCATATCATACATTAGTCAAAAAATACCAAAAAATACACGATGGACCGGGCTGCAGTCGGTAAAGCCTCTGTTTTTTGTTACTTTGACCTACGGTAGTCGGACCGCAAACCGGACAGATTCCCTATACCAAACAGTCAACGGGCTACTTGGGAACTTTGATTGGGAAAAATCCCTTACTGTTGTTGCCTACGATTTTCCGGGCCTCAACACGTATATAACATAATTTTCATTTCTTTCAATTTAACACTCCCAAAGGTCCATGTGTTAAAGTTGAAGCATCCAAGGACAATCGATAACAACAACACATGCAATATGATTATAAATATGCAAAAGGAAAAAGGAATTGTTATCACATACACGTTGATTCAACGCTTTGGTAAGAATTTTAGTTCTAAAAAATATCTATGCTATGTATAACACTCCGCAAAACAGAAGTGAAGCAACTATGAAACACTTCTAGTGACTGCAATACAACATATCTATCATATAATACAAATAAATTAATCACTTTCAAACTATCATATAAAATAAGGATGAGATATGGAGTTACCCAACAATGTTCAACACCATTGTATAAGAAAACCAAAAGAACTATACTACCTAAACAAGGGGTAAGAATTTTAGTTTTAAAAAATATCTATGCTATGGATAACACTCTGCAAAACAGAAGTGAAGAAACTATGAAACACTTCTAGTAACTGCAATACAACATATCTATCAAGTAATACTGATAAAATAATCACTTTCAAACTAGCATATAAAATAAGTATGAGATATGGAGTTACCCAACAACGTTCAACACCCTTGTATAAGAAAACCAATAGAATTGTATTTCCTAGATAAGGGTTGCTTCTACAGAAAGAGGCCATTACTAGTCAATACTCTCAACAACATGAAATTCAAGAACATCAATATTTGGGACAAGAACATGAAAAATCATCTAGTGTGATGACTTTTCCAAATACTTCTTTCACCACCGAACGCAACTCCTTTCCTTCTCCTTCAAACGGAGACATCCATCTATTTTATCTTCATACAGAAGTGGGATGTTACTTATGACATTGATGACATTGACATTTTCATCTTCAAGACCAAGTGCCACTCCATGGATCACATAAAGTGAATGAATTCGTCCAATGCTAGCAATAGCACCGTCATATGGATCCAATATGTTAACAGTTTCACCTTCCTGGAGTACTTCATGCTCCCTCGGAATTATTGAGCACTATAAAAAACAAAACAATATACCAATTAAACCATATTCTAAGTTATAGGTATTCATGCCTTCTAGTATACCAAATGATTTAGTACATACCTGTGCATGTTCATAGCCATATTTTGGGTCTTTCAATATTGTTGCACCACCTATAATTACATTTTTTTCCTATGATTGATAGGCATTTACATTAAAAAAAGAGAGGCTTCGTGAGTGAAGTGAAATGATAAATAACATCCATAGATTAAAATATCAAGTGAATAAATGGTTGGAAGGGAATGATAATTAGCTTACCTCATTTGAATCAATAGTCCTTCCCTTATTTAAATCGAATGAAGCAACAAGAGGTTCAATGGAGGAGGCTATGGTCGACATCTTCTCTGACAACCCAATTATGCAATGATTCATTGCAATGTTATAATCCTCACTAATGTTTTCAACAGTATATGGGCCTCTTATTTGGCTTCTCTCAACTTCGATAGATGGCAAGGACCTCTCTTTTTTAGAATTTTCTAAGTCTACCATATATTGAGTCATTTCACTCAAATTGGGTTCTCTATTAGTTCCTCCAACCTACAAATCATTGTCAACACACAATGTATTAGAAATATAGACAAATAAAAAAGGAAGAACACAATGCACATTATTCAGCAAAACCACCATATACTTACACATATGTGTTGTTTGGCTCTCAACCCTCCCTGACCCAAAAAATATCGATCCTTCATAATATTTCTTTCTTTCTTCCCTCTTGCACTCTTTTCTAGAAAGTCTTCGGCACACATACTTTCCTTCAAATCTTCCCATTGTTTGGGAGTTAAGCTTCTCTCCCTATCTTTTCCATCCAAGATTCATTTCCTACATTTATGCCTAAAATTATTCATCAAAACTCTCATTTTATACTTGTAATATTTAACAGAAATCCTACCATCAATAGTCTCAAAAACATTTTCCATTTTTTGAATCACTAGATCAACGTTTCTTGGATCTTGATCTGTAAAGGTGGGTTTGGTAACATCCAAATAAGACCTTATTCTTGTTTCCAACTCTATAGACCACCTCTAAAGCATTTGGTCCAGTAGGCTTGCCATCTATTTCGTCGACCACGTAAGCCTTCTTCCCTTCTGATTTTCTTTCTTTTGCTTCCCTTTGTGTGCTCCTATACAAGCCTTGAATGATTCTGTGTCTTCTAATGAAAGTTGATGGACCTTTAGAACTAGTTTGGGCATTGAAAAACCACTCATATTTGTGGATATAGCAGTTTCATTTCCTAGCACATTCCTTTGAGGAGATGTAATTGGTGCTTTTTCTAAGGAAGAATGCTTAATTGGTTCCTCATAATTAGAGACAACAGCTGTGGCAGTAGGTAGCTCACCAATCTCCTCAATAGTTATGTCACTAGTTAGATCATGAATCTCCTCAACATGTGTGACACTTGCTAGGTCACCAATCCCCTCAGATGAGCCTTCAAATATTTGATTTAATTTTAAAAAATATCTCGCAAGCCTAATTCTCCAGAAGATGCCACTTTTTCATAAAAATCGTGGACATTATCATCTAATATATGAGGAAGTTGATCATTAGTATCATTAACTTCATCTTCGTGTATTGATCTAACAAGGTGTTTGCTTCTACTAGCTAGCAGTGATTTTTATTTTCTTACATTTTGTTTATGATGATCATTTTTTGTAGAATCCAACATTCCCCTATAAGGTAAAAAAAATACCAATTAGAATCAAAATCATATATGGCCTACATCATGAAATAGATTATATAAAAATTTCATCAAATATGCGTAGAAGTGAAAAGGTATGAGTACTAACTACTTATTTATTTCCAAAACCAAGGGATTGCAAATACTCTTCATTTCTTATGATGTGGTATTCACGAGCACACTCATTGTTTGTCACATTTTCATCTTTGTTGGGATCACTTTTACATTTCAACCCCTTATTCTTCATAGCCTATATGTCCAAAATTTCTCATAAAAAAATCATTAGTGCATGTGCAAACAATGACTATGAAATATCTAAATTCAAATGCTCATGACAACAGAAAACACTAACTGGATCCCATTGGAATCACAATACTGAAAAGAAGTAGAACATGGAAATAATAAATCACGTATATCGTGTCTATAGAGATGAACAAAAAAAATGAAAACCTTGCATATCAAATATTAGTAAGGATAAATTCCATACAAAGTTTAGTAAAACCATTAGCACATGTACAAAAAATGACTATAAAATATATAAATTCAAATGCTCATGACAACAACAAACACTAACTAGAGCCCATTGGAATCACAATACTGAAAAGAAGTAGAACATGACAATAATAACCCACGTATATCGTGTATGTAGAGATTAACAGAAACAAAAATGAAAAGGTTTCATATCAAATATCATTAAGGATACATTCCATACAAAGTTTAGTAAAACCATTAGTGCATTTGTAAACAACGACTATAAAATATCTAAATTTAAATGCTCATGATAGTAGCAAACACTAATTGGAGCCCATTGGAATCACATTACTGAAAAGAAGTAGAACATGGCAATAATAACCTATGTATATCATGTATGTAGAGATGAATAGAAACAAAAATGAAAATGTTGCATATCAAATATCATTAAGGATAAATTCCATACAAAGTTTAGTAAAACCCTTTGGCTACCTAATCCCAATGGCCAAAACAAAAAAATCCATTTACATAGTGAAAGTTTATTCCATAAAGTTATGGTTACAAATCATCATCATTATCATTTGCATTGCCATCAAGATCACAATCTTGATCACTCGTGTAAGCATTTGCTTCATCTTCTTCACCGTCCTCATACAATAGATTGTCCTAACCATGCATTACATTCTCTATCTCAAGCTCTTCATTGGGAAGAAAAGTTTCCTCTTCAAATACTCTATGGACATCTTTAGCTTCTTGTTCCAATGTTTCTTGTAAACTATTACAATTCCCATCGACGATCATATCAACACATTTCATAAATTTCCTTTTCAAACAAGGCTCCATTTGAATGACATATGACCATCCTAGGCTTTCTATATCATCAATTAGAAATGCTTGGTTAATTTGAAGAGGGGAAACATACAGCTCATCGGTCTTTGATAATATTTGATGTGTATTTGCATGTAAAAACCCATACTCATCATGTTGTATTGCAGATGGTTTGATCCATTTACAATTTACTAATATAGGACTATTTTCACCATAATAAACTTTAATAATTTCTTGTATGAATTCAACATAGAATTTATTTTTAGTGTCATGATGAAATTCAGTACTAACAACACAATCATAATTTACCTTTCCTATGTCCTTTTCTTCCACTCTTAAATGACTACCATAGGCCCACATCCCACTGAAATGATAAGCATATATATGTGGAGGTCATGAAAGATCCATTTCCTCAATCATTAAATCTTAACCTTGTTTTTGTGCATAATTTATTGCATCAGCAATCCAATCATCAAATTTTGGAAAATTCGGACCACCTCCAATATTTGATTCCTGAAATCTACGCTTTCAAGATGGATGCATCCCTGTTTCAATCTCTTCTTTGTATTTTTTGCATAGAATATGAAAAAACATGATAGTAAGAATGATAATAATTTTTCTATTAGATGAAATTAAATAGATAAATTATCATGTAAATTTTTTTTTACCTACGCCACTTATCAAATGTGGATGCGCTTTGAAGAACATAGGCATGTATCGAAGTTATTTCTTCATTTGATAGCTTGAAGCGATGCCCATTTCCTTCTAACACTTCACCTGCAACTCTCTCATCTTCATCATCATCCTATACACGTCGATTGACACTGCTAAAATCCTTCATATATTTTATGTAAAAACCTATGGCCTCTTGCATTAAATATCCCTCACACATGCTACCTTCTAATTTTTCCTTATTACGAATAAACATTTTCAGAAGCTTCATATATTGTTCTATAGGATACATCCATCTCGTTCTTATTGGGCCACAATGCTCTAGTTCATTTTATATATTTATAAGAAGATGCATTGAAATATTGAATATTGTTGGTGGACATTCTCATTCTAATAAGCAAAGGACTTCAACAACCTCTTCCCTCAAATTATCAAAGTTTGAAGGATCTAGCACATGTAAACTCATTCTCTTCAATATTAGGCCCAACCTTATAATTTCCAATCTTGGCCTCTTTTCCAAACTTGATATGACCACAATAGGTAAAATATCCTCGATTATGACATGATAGTCATGGGTCTTGAGGTATCTTAAGCTATTATTGTCAATTTGGCTTCTAATATTACTACTTACATATCCAGTAGGAAAGCGAGTCCGGGGCATCAACTTTAAGAACTGTGCACTTTGTTCCTTTGTCCACACATAAGAAGCAATAGGATTTCTATATTTTCCGTCACCACATTTTTCAACCCAAATATTTCAACAAATATTTAGTTGTTCAAGGTCTAGGCGTGATGACACTATATCATATGCACCAAAAATAGTTTCTATAATAGAAAAAGATATGTTTTTCTTAGTATGCATAAAGTCAACAATATGCCTAATGTATATATGCTTAAAGTATGGCAACTTATAGAATATGCACAATATTTTTACACCACTATCATTAAGTGGATCATTTTTACTACCACAAATTCCACCATCCTTAATAAACTGCATTCTTTTTTCTCCATTCTCAATAATGTAATCACTTGTTATTGCCAATGGTGCTTCATGATTCTCTTCTTGACCATTGAAACATGACTTTTGTTGACGATATGGATTCTCCATTTTAAGGTAGGCACGATGTACACAATAAATGCACTTACGCAAACTAATTAAGTGTCTCACAAAAGCCTTAAACATGCAAGCCAAACATTCATGCTATCCATGAACATTTAGACTAGTCAATGTGTCATATGCAGGAAGATCATGTATCGTAAACAATAAAGAAGCTTTTAAAGTGAATTGGATAGAATGGCCATCCCATAAAATTTGAATTGCTTCAATTCCTTTCCACAATTCTGCTAGCTCATCAAATAATGGCTCTAAATACAAAAAAATTGTATCTGAACTCACACTTTTCTTTCATGGTATAATTAATGACAACATCAAGAAGAATGATTTGGTGTTAGATTTTAACATTTAAGCTAGCATTATATTAGGATCTTTAACTAAGAGAATAACAAGCACAACAATCAAACACAAGAGACAATGAACACAGTGTTTTTCCTCGGGGAAACCATAAATGGATAAAACCCCACAACTTGCTCAGAGATAGAATCAACACCAAAAGTAAAACCCCAAAACAATAATATGATCTCTCGACAGTAGTAGCCTCTTTCTTTCTAGCCCCAACAACTTATTCTCCCTCAGCTATGCGCTACAACGGAGTGTGAGTGAGTGTGAGATAAATAGAGAGACTCACTCTCTATTTATACTAATTCCCGACTTGAATTTGACTCATTAGGCCCGAATTCACTAGGTGAGTCTAATAACCCTAGGGCCCCGAAACTGCGGGGACTTTAACTCTTGAACAATAGGAGGGTTACCCACATTAACTTGATATGACTTGTTTACATTATAGAAACTCCCGATCGGAACATTGGGGCATGACATGACTCAATTACATTACAAACACTTCCTGGAATAAACATCGGGGTACAATACATAAGAAATACAAGTGAATACATTCTGAAGTTACAATTACATCAACACTCCCTCTTAACTAGGAAGGTATTCTCTCGACACAATTTATCAGCACAAGTCTTCTTCTCTGTATTATCTGGATCATCATCAAGTCCTCGCCATCTTCAAGTCATCTTCATCTGGATCTGGATCATCATCACTAGATCTGGATCATCACTCGATCTGGATCATCATCACTGGATCTGGATCATCACTCGATCTAGATCATCTCTAGTTCTAGAACATCTCTGCTTGATCATCATCACAGGTGCTATCTCTTGATTCTTCTCGTCATAGGAATTTATACAGATCCAGCCCTTTTTCATGTTGGTTGTAGGCCTAGACTCTATGTAGGTATTTTCCAACACTTATATCCGATCCTAAGTCAGAATGTCCTGCCCAACACTTATATCTGATCATGTAGGAACCAATCCTATAATCACATCAGAAAGGCACGCCCAGTACTCACATCTGACCATGTGGGAACACATCCCACAACCTTATCAGAAAGGCCCAGTACTTACATTCGACCATGCAAGGAACCAATCCTCCATACCAAAAGGGATCTACACTTATATCTGATCATTGTAGGAGCCAATCCTACAATCGCCTTAGAATGGATTTGCACTTACATATGATCATTGTAGGAACAAATCCTACAATCACCTCAGAATGGCTCTGTACTCACATCTGATCATGTAGGAACCAATCCTATAGTCACATCAGAATGGCCCTCAGTCCCAGATTGAGATTTTGTGGTAATTGGCCAGGTGCCTCCATTCCAAGAATGGCATTCAGCGCTTATATATGATCATGTAGGAACCAATCCTACTGTCACATTAGAATGGTTCAGAACTCATATCTGACATGCAAGGAACCAATCCTCTCATCATGACAGAATGGATCATCCCTTACATATGACCACGGAAGGAACCAATCCTCTCACCATGTCAGAATGGCTCACAGACTCATCACTTCCCTTTGGGGGGGGCCTTGATCTAGAGAACACCAAGCTTCTCCTTGAAGTACTCAAACTTCACTCTAGATAATGGCTTTGTCAACATATCAGCTATTTGTTTGTCTGTCGCAACATATTGGAGCTTCACTGCTCCCCTCTGCACCATGTCCCTGATATAGTGATACTTGATCTCGATATGCTTCGACTTGTCATGGAACACCGGGTTCTCCGACAACTTCACACAACTCTGGTTGTCGCATTGTATACAAGTAGCATCCAATTGGAGATCAAATAAATCGGGCAGTAGCTTCCCCAGCCATACTGCCTCACAACTAGCTGAACAAGCTGCGACATACTCTGCTTCAGCTGTACTTAGTGCCACTGTCATGTCCCCATATTTTGAGACATTAAAAGTGTTGACCATAATAAAATTCCTAGGGCCTGAAATTGACATTAATTATTATTCCTAAGAAAAATATTGTTAATAATTGTTCTAAGGCATGTATTTAATTTTATTTCAGCAATTTTATTTATTATGCACAATAATGATGTGGAATTAAGGTTTCCATGTCAAGAGGGCACATTGGGGAAAGCTAGTTAAATTTCTTTGGTAAAAATAATAAAGTCCATGAGAAAAGCAAGTAGGAGGATAAAGGGAAGTTGCCTAAAAGCAGAAAAAGCAGTCAAAGGTAAAAGCATGAAAGTTTTTGAAGGAAAGAAAAAGTTTCCTTATGACCCCGGAAAAGTAGAAAGCTGTCATAACTCAAAAGAGGAATATTTTGACTAAGGGAGGGTGCAGTTTCTAATTGTGAAGAATAATTTGGACTTGGAAACAATTTCACATGGTCCTACTTTCCTAATTTCCCAAAGGGGGCGCTTTTGTGGCTAGGGTTAGGTCACCATGGGGTTGACTTGCTCTCACAGGTCACCATTGGCCTCAAATTACTAAGCAAGTCATCCATAATTATATAAAAGATGAATTTGAACCCATTGCTTTAGTTTGGATGATTTGATATTGTGGTTATGCTATGTGAGCATACTCTCTGAGTGTTGTGACTCATACCATTGGGTGATGATCCCCAAATCCCTCCTCCCTTCTCTTCCATCTCCCTTTCTCTTCTATTGCAGGTATGGAGCACTAAATTGAATCCATTGAAGTATGATCAGAGTTATTTTCAGCCTCCAACACTTTCAGGTTGAGATCCAGTGAAGCCCATGCTTCACCTATGCTCACAGCCACTTTTGTCGGTCATGTTTTGGGCCTCCTGCCACTTTATTTTGGAGTATCCATGTAATGGTCAGTTTCATATATGTTTTATGATATGTAGAATAATATTACTCTGTAATTTATATATATCAGTTCGAAACATATTTTTTCATAAAGAATTATGTCTTCAGTTTCCTCAAAAAAGCTTATTTTATCACTGTATGGGAGAAAATTGATGAATCAGAGTGCTATGAGAAATATGCAAGGTTGGGGGACTGTATGAAAAGATTTAATATGTTCATTTGGATTTTATTTATCTCTTTCATAATTCATATTTGTCTTATAAATTAAATTTACACCAATTAACTACTTAAATTTAGACCCTAGCTAGATTGCTAGCTTCCAATGACTAGTCTTTCCAAATTTGTTGTAAAATGAGTTCTGCTAACTAAAACTAAGCCCTGTTTGTTCCTGTGGGTCACTGACAGACCCAAATTCCATTAAATACCTCTAGAACCATTTTTAGTTTGGAATCTAATGCATTTTTTGATCCTCCACTGCGTCAGATTTAACTAGGCCAAAGCTGTCGGAAAAACCAACATTTCTCGAAAACTACTCAGAACTTTCCAAAAATTATGAAAACTGTCCAAAACTATTTATTATTTTAAATTAATTCTGTAACAATCCTCTGCAAGTTTCCAGAATCCCCTAGTTGAAACAGACCGGACTACTCTTCCTAGTTTCACGATTTGACTACCCAGAAGCGTGGTAGTAGGTTTCCGCGGAGCGGACTCTGAACCCTAAATGGAATCAGATATAAATGTGTTAGGGAAGAGTAAATTATTTTTCTGAACTATATTTGGTTGCTTCCCACTTCTCACTCCTTTTGCTTGCAAAATTTCCCAGAAGAAATTCCTGATTTGCCAAGTCCGAGAAGGCTTTGTGTGAATTAATTCAATTTCAGAATTTTTAATGAAAAAAAAATTGAAGCAAGTTAATATTATTATCTATACATCATATAAGGGATATTACAGTGGTATCATAGCTCTTTCCTTGGATCATCCTGTGGAAATAAATATCTCACTGAATAAATTTGCATCCATGTCATACTATGAGGATGCCTATGATGAGCAGTATGAAGAATACTGCAGAAGATATGAAGAAGAAGAAATCCTCTATGTTGATGGAGGCATACTAAAACATGAATATGATGAAAACTATGTGACATCAGATGGGGAAGAGATCAAATCTGATTTTCCAATGGTTAAGAAAAACTTGACAGAGATTATTGAAGCATGTGAGAACATGTCTCACTGTTATGAGGACTATCTAGTGTTGGGTAGGAATATTTGTGCAAACCTTTCTTTTGGAGATTATATTTATTTCAAGTATGGATTTCATCCCAAGAATGATTATGAGAATTATTTCAAGAGCAGAAAGCTATCCAAAGAGGAACCAATTTGTTCCAACTCTCTGAGAAAAGAAGAAGAAGATAGAACCAAAGGTGAATATTCCTCCAAGCCATCAACATGTTCAAGACTTAAGAGTTTGTTTGGTTTTCCTTCAAGAAGAGATTCTAAATATTGTGACATGAGTAACACTAAAGATGAATACTTGACAAGTTTATTGGAGGAGAATAAAAATGAAGTGGACACAGATATCCAGGAGGTGAAGTGCAAATCACCACAAGGTGGTTGCATAAGAGAAGAAGTTGAAGAGGAATGCACTTCAAGTTTCTTGGTGGGTGATCTCTGGATCATTGCTCAAGGTTTTGGATCATGTATGTGTGGTGAGAAATATTTTGGATCAGCTCCAAAATAGGTATACATATCAGATTTACAGTCACCTCCGGAGCCACATAATTAAGATGAAAACAAGGCCACGCCACTTGGGTGTGAAGCAAAGATTTTGGTGGAAGAGCAAGCCACCATAGTATCCATATAGGAAGATGGTAATTCTAAGAACATGGATAATAAAAGTTATGATTTTTGCAGAATACGTGTATTCCTGCAACCATATGATCCATGTAAATATAAAAGGTCTTCACTTGCATGTGAGGACTGCAAAAGGAAGGCCACTAGTGAGGGAGATAAATTCACTCCCAGTTTACCTGTTGGTGCTCACACAATCAGTGAAAATAAGGGTGATATTGTCAATGGTGATAATATGGTGAAGGAATATTTTGGATCAATTCCAAAAGAACAAGAAATATCAGATCTGAATTCATCATTTTAATTGCATAATGAAGTGGAAGGCAAGCCCCCACCAGCTAGATATGAACTAGGAAATTTGAAGGAGAAAAATCTGATGCAAAGGGAGGGACACAGTTCAGAATGTTGGAATCTCTTGCAACATGATGAAGCTGAAATTCCAAGGCATGAGATGCTTTCTGATTTTCATACAGATCACATGTCATTCCAGCATTCAGAGATACCCTCCTCTTCAGATCATGGAAGTGAGTGTGCAGAAAATTCAAAGGCTGGCCTCTATGTTGAGGATGATTTTTATGTGGTGGATTCATGCCACAAGAAAAATGGGCATATATTTCACATATTAGAAGAAGAAAAATTGATGGAGGATATTGTTGGTGAGCCACATCATTTGAGTGGATCACTAAAGGAGGATAGAAAGAATATTAGGGAAGCCATGAAAAACTTTGTTGACATCAATGCGTTGGTGGCAAGATGTTGTTGGAAAGCTTTTGGTGGAGATATGGAAGGAGAAGCCTTTCTGGAGGAGTGCATAGCACTGAAAGAAGGAATGGCAAAGATGAAGGAGAGATATATGAACTTATTATCTGAAAGAAGGAATGGCCAAGATGAAGGAGAGATATATGAACTTATTATCTGAAAGAAGGAATGGCCAAGATGAAGGAGAGATATATGAACTTATTATCTGATAGAGAATATCTCCTCATGGTGGATGAAATTTACCATAGTGCACTCAATAAGGAAGAAGAAAAATCAGAAAATATCACTAATAAGTTGGAGATCACCAATAACTTATTGAAGAGCACACAAAGATCCCTTCAAGATTCAAAGTTATAGATCTTTCAACTTCAGAAGTATTTGAAGGTGTCACACCTTTCATGCTACATGGAAGGAAATGCTTTGGGTATAATGGAGGAACCTCATGTGGAGGACAGCCATGAGGGAGGAGTAGATTTGCAGGTGCTTGTGAAAATCTATGAGGAAGAAAATCTAGGCCAAGCACTCATTGAGAATGAGAGGAAGGATGAAGTGTTCTTATCCTTAATCAATATGGCTGATCAATGATGATGTGCATCAAGAACATAAGGAACTTTATGTTGGGTGGGGAAATCTGACAGATTTCCAACTTTGCATTGAGAATTTTCAATTTTTGGTGCAGTGGTATGATTTCCAAAGCATGAATGTCATTTCATGTGATGATAAATTTGTATGGTGGATTCTAATGTTTGGATACTTACAATGGAGGAAATGGGATCCATGCATAAATTGGCTTGATAAGTTGTGTGGGAAGGCATTCTCACTAAAGGGGGTGCAATGCAAGCAATGGGACCCTGGAATTGCATGTTTTGGAGAAACTTTATAGGATGGCTTCATGGAGAAAGTAAACCTTTTTGAACAATCGATTCATGCTCCAGTTCTCCTACAAGATGGATGAATTTGCAGCACTCTAGAGTGCTTCTGCTTGAGGACGAGCAGATTTGGGAGGGGAGGACTATCATGTCCCCATGTTTTGGGACATTAAAAGTGTTGACCATGATAAAATTCGTAGGGGATGAAATTGACATTAATTATTATTCCTAGGAAAAATATTGCTAATAAGTGTTCTAAGGCATGTATTTAATTTTATTTCAGCAATTTTATTTATTATGCACAATAATGATGTGGAATTAAGGCTGTCATGTCAGGAGGGCACATTGGGGAAAGCTAGTTAACTTTCCTTGGTAAAAATAAGAAAGTCCATGACAAAATCAAGTAGGATGATAAAGGGAAGTTGCCTAAAAGAAGAAAAAGCAGTCAGAGGTAAAAGCAGGAAAGTTTTTGAAGGAAAGAAAAAGTTTCCTTATGACCTCGGAAAAGCATATAGCTGTCATAACTCAAAAGAGGTAAATTTTGACTGAGGGAGGGCGCAGTTTCTAATTGTGAAGGATGATTTGGACTTGGAAACAATTTCACATGGTCCTACTTTCCTAATTTCCCAAAGGGGGTGCTTTTGTGGCTAAGGTTAGGTCACCATGGGGTTGAATTGCTCTCACAGGTCACCATTGGCCTCAACTTACTAAGTAGGTCATCCATAATTCTATAAAAGATGAATTTAAACCCATTGCTTCAGTTTGGATGATTTGATATTGTGGTTATGCTATGTGAGCATGCTCTCTAAGTGTTGTGCCTCAGACCATTGGGTGATGATCCCCAAATCCCTACTCCCTTCTCTTCCATATCCCTTTCTCTTCTATTGCAGGTATGGAGTGCTACATTGCAGCCGTTGAAGTATGATAAGAGTTATTTTCAGCCTCCAACACGTTCAGGTTGAGATCCAGTGAAGCCCAGTTTAGTATATGTTTTCTGATATGTAGCAGAATATTACTCTGTAATTTATATATATCAGGTAGAAACATATTTTTTCATAAAGAATTATATCTTCAGTTTCCTCAAAAAAGCTTATTTTATCACTGTATTGGGGGGGAATTGATGAATCAGAGTGCTATGAGAAATATGCAAGGTTGGGGGACTGTATGAAAATATTTAATATGTTAATTGGTATGTTATTTATCTCTTTCATAATTCATATGTGTCTCAGAAATTAAATTTACATGAATTAACTGCTTAAATTTAGACCCTAGCTAGATTGCTAGCTTTCAATGACTAGTCTTGCCAAATTTGTTGTAAAATGAGTTCTGCTAACTCAAAATGAGCCCTGTTTGTTCCTGTGGGTCACTAACAGACCCAAATTAACTTAAATACCTCTATAAACATTTTTATTTTGGAATCTAATGCATTTTTGGATCCTCCACTGCGCCGGATTTAACTAGGCCAAAACTGTCGGAAAAACCAACATTTATCTGAAACTACTCATAACTTTACAGAACTTAGGAAAACTATAAAAAATTGTTTATTATGTTATATTAATTCTGTAACAATCCTTTACAAGTTTCCAGAAGCCCCTGGTTGAAACAGACCGAACTACTCTTCCTAGTTTCAAGGTTTGACTGCCCAGAAGCGTGGTAGTAGGTTTCCGCGGAGCGGACTCTGAACCCTAAATGGAATAAGATATAAATGTGTTAGGGAAGAGGAAATTATTTTTCTGAACTATCTTTGGTTTCTTCCCACTGCTCACTCCTTTTTCTTGCAAAATTTCCTAGAAGAAATACCTGATTTGCCCAGTCCAAGAATGCTTTGTGTGAATTAATTCAATTTCATAATTTTTAACGAAAAAAAAAATTGCAGCAAGTTAATATTCTTATATATACATCATATAAGGGATATTACAGCCACACAGGATTGCTTCCTTCTAAACCAAGAGATCACACCTGATCCCATACTAAAGGAACACCCTGAAGTGCTCTTCCTATCGATGGCACTTCATGCCCAATCTGAATCAACATAACCCTCCAGGTTAATCTTCTGATTCACCTCATACTTGAGCCCATAATCATCTATACCCATCAAGTACCTCAGAATATGCTTTGTATCAATCAAGTGAACATGTCTCGAATCTGTCAGGAACTGGCTCACGTTATTCATAGCAAAGCAAATATCTAGTCTCATGTTTGTTAGGTACATCAAGGACCCAATCATCTGGTGACACAGTGTAGCATCAACCGCTTCTAATGAAGCATCACTCAATAGCTTCTGGTTCGATTCCATAGGTGTGGTCATGGCCTTATAGTAAACCATCCCAAGCCTCTTCAGGATCTCTACTGCATACTTCCCTTGTCCGGGGGAGATTCCTTCCACATTCTGCCACACCTCCATGCCTAGAAAATAGTGCATCATACCCAAGTCCTTCATTTTGAACTTGGAATCAAGCTTCCTCTTCGTATCAGCAATCAACCCATCCATACCTGATACAAACAGATCATCTACATACAGTAGGAGTATCACTGGGTTACCATCTTCAACCTTGTAGTAAAGGTTGGAATCTTCTTTACTTTTGGTAAAGCCCAAACTGGATAGAAAGCTGTTACTTCTATCGTACCATGTCCTGGGTGCCTGTTTCAAACCATACACACCTTTCTTCAATCTACAAACATGAGGCTCCCTATCATGTGTCTCAAAACCGAGTGGCTACTCTACATACACTTCCTCTTCCACTACACCATTCAAGAAAGTAGTATTGACATCCATTTGGTGTATCTTCCATTTCATCACTGTAGCCAGAGCAAGTACTGATCTGATGGAAGTGTATCTAGCTATAGGTGAAAAGGTTTCTTCATAATCTATTCCTTCTTTATGTGAGAATCCACGGGCCATGAATCTTGCTTTATATTTCTCTATGTTGCTATCTGCAGCATGCTTGATCTTGTAGATCCATTTGGAAGTTACAACAAACTTCCCTTCTGTTCTTGGGACAACATCCCAAACGTCATTCTTCATGATCGATTGATAATATTCGATCATAGCATCCTTCCATTCTTTCCTTTCTACAGTTTATTCATAGTTGGAAGGTTCTTTATTAATAAAGTCACATAATAAAGCTACATACCCGAAGTAGGTCCTAGTCCTCTTTCTTTCTCTATGATTCTCTTTTGGAGCCCCATATCTTTCCGTACCTTGGATATATTCTCATACCCAAGCAGGTTTCCTCTTGTGAGGATTCTTCTCCTAAGGTGGATCTACAGGTTCTTGAGTTTCTTCAAATTCTTGATCTTCTTCTTGAGTTTCTTCGTTCATGGTCGTGTCATGAATTCTGGGTGCTTCTATTTCTTCATGTTCTTCAGCAGGTCTCTTTCTGGATTTATTGTAAGCTAAGTCTTCATCAAATGTTACATCCCTGCTGATGTCAATCTTCTTGAATCCTAGGAAGTATATTCTGTAATCCTTCGAGCTTTCAGAGTATCCCACAACTATACCCTTCTTTTCTGAAGGATCTAACTTTGTCCTCTTTTCTCTTGGAATGTGTATGTATACATGACAACTGAATATTCTAAGATGGCTGATTTCTGGTTTCTTACCAAAAAATACTTCTTCAGGTGTCTTGTTCTCAAGTACTCTGTGTGGAGTACGGTTCTGTACATACACCATTGTTCTGGAAGCTTCTGACCATAGATGCATGGGAATATCTTGATCATGAAGCATTGCTCTTGCAGCTTCCATGATAGTTCTATTCTTCCTTTCTGCAACCCCATTCTGTTGTGGATTATATGGAGTGGATAACTCCCTCTTAATCCCTGAATCTTTGCATAACTCTTTCAATTCATTTGATGTGAATTCTTTGCCATTATCTGATCGAAAGGTCTTGATCTTCTTTTCTGTGTGGTTCTCGATCAAGGCTTTGAATTTCTTGAACTTGCTGAAAACTTCTTTGTTCTTCATAAATTATATCCATGTATTCCTAGAAAAATCATCAATAAAAGAAACATAGTATACATAGCCACTTAAAGAACTGGATGACATTCGACTGCATACATCGGAGTGAATTATTTCCAAGATTCCTTTTTCTTTGATTTCGCTACTTGGAAATGTCTTCTTTGTATTCTTTCCTTTCGCACATCCTTTGCAGACTCCTTCATGTTTTTCTTGAATTTCTAGAAGACCTTCAATATCTTTTCTTGCAAGTGGTAGCGCTCTGTAGTGCACATGTGCAAGCCTTATATGCCAAAGTTCATTTGTCTCTTTTGTGTCATGGACCAAATCTTGTTGTGGATGGCCCTTCAATTTGTATAATCCTCCTTCTTGTTCTCCAATTACTATTGCATTGTCAATAGTCTTTCCTCTTGGCCACATGAGGACTTGGCCATCTACAAAAGAAACACTCATGAATTTTGCATCCAGTGTTGATATGGAGAGAATATTCTTATTTAGTCCAGGTACAAACAAGACATCGTTCATTTTCATAGACTTTCCAAAGTCTAGCTTGTAGGAGGATTCACCACTACCTTTTATGGGATATTGGTAGTCATCCCCAAGTTTCAACTTATGGGGTGAATTATGTTTGGATAGTTTCTCAAAGGATTCCTTGAATCCTTTCTAGTGTTTGGAAGCCCCACTATCAATAAGCCAATCTTTTCTTCCATTTGTGACAGTTCCCATGAGAGCGGAGATCAAAACATATTCTTCATCACTTGAAGAGTCTTCACTTTCATGTTTTACTTTCTTCCTAGGAGGATCATCATCCTCAGCAGTGTGAGCATGATGTCTTCTTTTGGAGTTCTTCTTCTTCTTGGATCCACTCTTATTCATGGGACAATTTATAGCAAAGTGTCCTCTTTCATAACATGTATAACATCTAAGTTTGGATGGATCCCTTTTTACAAAATTGTATTTCTAATGAGAATGCTTACCTTGGTGATGATGTTTTTCCCTTCTTCCTTTCTTGGAGTGTACTATGAGAGATTGATCTTCACTTCCCATCTTTTCTTCTCGAGCTACTATTCGAGCTTCTTCTTGTGAACATTCTTCCCACAATCTACTGAACTTGATTAGCTTCTTCCTAGCACATATTCCTTGGATGAAAGAATCCCATGACCTAGGGAAACCATTCAAGGTTGTCATCACAAATTCTGCATTCTCCAATTCTTCATCTACTATTTCAATTTGTTCTTTGATCCGGGAGACCCTTGTGAAGTATTACTGGATAGTCTCCTCATTCTGGATCTTTACATTCTTCAACTGGTTCCTTAGAGTCATCTTCCGATTTATGTTCTTCCCTTCAAACAGTTTGGTTAGGGCATCAAACATGGATTTAGGTGTCTTGAGGGAAGATATCTATTGTATGAGGTGATCCTTGATTGAATCAACAATAATCCTCTTTTCCATAACCAACTTCTTCTTATGTAAGGCCTTAGCCTCATCTTCCTCTGGAATTGGAACCTCCTCATTGATGTAGGAGTCCAACTCATTTTCTTCCAAGACCAGGGAGATCCTATACTTCCAGGCTCGGAAGTTATCATCTCCCTCAAGCTTTTCATCAAGCTTGGTATGATGAGACATCTTAACTAAGAACCTAAAATGGAAATACAAAAGATTTAGATCTTACCAGGTAAAGATGTTGGATATGGATTTGGAGGTGAATTTCTATAGTGCTGGTTCAGGAGCAGATTAGGGTTTGACTTTCCCAGAGTTCTATCCAACCAAATGATTTGATCTTGATCTCTAAACTTTGATTTTGAGGAGGAGATCAATCCAAGCCTAGGATCACTCAAAAATTCCACTTCTGTGGAAAGCCCTAATTTATGGCAGTAGTGTTGGGTCCAAAACATAAAAAAGCTCAGAATCAGATTATGTTTCGAAAGAAAGATGCACCGTAGGGAGGAGAGGCAGCCCAACCTTATTTTGCTGAAAATTTGTGGAGAGAGATCCAAAAAGTCATTAGAGGAAATTTGGGGTCTAAAATGGGCCTTATAAGAAAACGTGCCAAAATAAGTTTTTGTGAGTTGGAATTCAAGAACCAATAGAATTTCAATAAAATAAGTCAACCATAATGGTTGAATTGACATATTTGTCATTAAAAAAAACTACTTTTTTTGTTCGTATTTTCGACATATCTCATTGTGTTTTTACTCAAATTTCGATCGGGAGAGCTCGTTGGATGTCATCATCACGTTTTTTCAGGTATTTCTTGTTTTTGGGGTAGCAGGGTCCGTCAAAAGTATGCAGTGCGGGTACTCGTTGGATGCAGAATCAAATTCCGCATCCAACAAGCTCTCCCAATCGAAATTTGAGTGAAAACACAGGGAGATATGTCGAAAATACGAACACAAAAAGTAGTTTTTTTCTTTCTTCCTCCAAAATTAATCAATATTATTTTATTATTTTAACTATTATTTTATTATTTTCCTTAGGAGGCCCATTTTAGACCCCAAAATTCCTCTAATGAGGAAGCCCTAGTTCCCATAGCTACATAGTGTCTTCTTATCAAGTTAGCTTTGATACCATGTTAGATTTTAACATTTAAGCTAGCATTATATTAGGATCTTTAACTGAGAGAATAACAAGCACAACAATGAAACACAAGAGACAATGAACACAATGTTTTTCCTCAGGGAAACCATAAATGGAGAAAACCCCGCAACTTCCTCAGAGATAGAATCAACACCAAAAGTAAAACCCCGAAACAGTAAGATGATCTCCGGACAGTAGTAGCCTCTTTCTTTCCAGCCCCAACAACTTCTTCTCCCTCAGCTATGCGCTTCAACTGAGTGTGAGTGAGTGTGTGATAAATAGAGAGACTCACTCTCTATTTATACTAATTTTCAACTTGACAATGACTCACTAGGTCCGACTTCACTAGGTGAGTCTAACAACCCGAGGGCCCCGAAACTGCGGGGACTTTAACCCTTGAACAATAGGAGGGTTACCCACATTAACTTGACATGACTTGTTTACATTATAGAAACTCCCAATCGGAACATTGGGGCATGAAATGACTCAATTACAATACAAACACTTCCTAGAATAAACATCGGGGTACAATACATAAGAAATACAAGTGAATACATTCTGAAGTTACAATTACATCAACATTTGGTTGCTAACCATGGAGGAAAGTTATAATTTATTAAAAACACCGGCCAAGTTGACCATTTAGTGGTTTGATGTGAGAATGGGTTCACACCATCTAGAGCTAAACCAAGCCTCATATTAAGAGGATATTTGGAAAAATCAAGCCGTCTGTTGTCAAATTCCATCCACATCTTAGAATTTGCCAAAACTCCTTGTTTTCCATCAAATCTCTTATTTTGGGCATGCCATTGTATCAACTCAACAATGTCTCAATGTTTATACATTCAAATCAACCATGGGATTAGTGGAAGGTTTCAAAGAACCTTTCTAGGAGTTGAATTTGATTTCAAATTGGGTTTATACCTCCCTTGTTTACATTTAGGACATTTCGTCTCACTTGCAAGATTTTTGCGAAATAATACGCACCAATTCACACATGGGTGGATGTTTTCGTACCTTAATCCTAGCTTACTTATTTGTGTTTTACATTCTCTATGTTTTGTTTGAGATGTGGATTTAGGTGGTAACAACTCATGTAAAAATGCCAATAAATCATCAACACTCTCATTTTTCCAACCATGCACTATTTGCAAGTTAAGGAGTACAAGAATTGTTGTTAAATGACTAAACTTGCAAGTATCATACACAAGTTTTGAAGCATCCTCCATCAACTTTTGTCAATCATCCTTGAAGCCCTTATTCAACATTCTATCAACTTCAATCCCTTCATCTAAGGTTCTGAAGTCTTCAGATGTGTTTGTTGCCTCTTCGTTTATGTTTGGCACCTCTACGTCTCTCATGCTATCCAATTGTAAACTATTTGGATAATAATTTTGAGGGAAAGGCCTAATCCTAGTATGACCAAATTTTAACATATGTTCATAAATCACTTATCCTTTTCTCATCTTCCCACCACAACAATCATTACATGGACATGCATATATAAGCAGGATCTTTGCATCGGCTATTCTCTCGTCGTTTGGATGGTATTCAGCAGTTGTCAAAATTGGTTTTTGACTCATCTTCAATTTTCTGCATTCAATTATAAAACTGATATGTTAACTCTAACTTTCCACTATTTTCATCTATCTTGTCTTTAATTGATATGCATCAAAACCAATACATAGAGAAAAAACACAAAGGATCAACATTAATCATAAATCATTTTCAAATTTTGATGTAGAAATAGGTTAGGAGCAACCTTGAAAAAGACATTTAAGGAAGAAAGTGGAAAATTTGTGAGCAGATGGAGGTCTGAGTTTGGAGCTGACATTGTACTGTGTATGGGGCAGTCTTGAAGTATGTTATAGTGAGCTAGAAAATTTCCTCAAATTTAATAGTTATAGTGACTAGAATCTTCCATATCATATTTTTTGTTACATGGGACATGTTGTCAATATGTGGAAGGATTTTGTACAGACCATCACCAAGGAACAACAATACATGGAAATTTATTCCTTCAAGTTACCAATCCAATCCATACATTCCATGATATTATGCAACAAAAAGAGAACCTTTAAAAATATATGCAGTGGTTTAAGTAGCACCAATTCCAGTAACAACATATATACTAGTAGAGTAATAAGCAAAGGTAGAAGCAATACACCACTTTATTTTTATTAGATTAATAAAGCTTCCCATACTATTCCAAAAAGGCCATTAAGAGTATTTATTCCAAGGAAAAAATGTTATTTAAGACTTGGATCATTTGGCCAAATTTAAAAGTGTGATTTGAAAAATAGGGGGAGAAAAACACTTAGATGTAACAATGAAGTTGTTTGCATTATCATTGTAGGATTATGCAGCAGAATGGTTCAAGGGTTTGTCGGATAATAGTTTTAATGCATAGGCCCCCTTGAAAGTTCCTTCCTTGAAAAATGGGGATAACTTAGAGATCACAGATATTTGTTGGCTGCCCAGTGCCAAGAGAAATGAAAATGAAACTATAGAAGAGTTAAACAGACAAGAAGTTGAACCAAATAGTTACAAGGTTACATGCAGACATTAAAACTCCAGAGGCATACATCCTTATATATTACTTCATAATTTTGATGGATAAATGGGTTTCCAGAGAAAAACAAGGATCCCCATAATATGAATGCAACACAAGAGTCAGTAGTCAAAATTGAGAAGAACATGACTGCATCTGGTAAAACAAATAAACCTAGTTATTCGAGAGTCAATATTGCTAAGAAACACTAGTAGAAACACTAGTAAAAACAATTGTAAGAGCCGTAAGTATTTTTCTATCATAAAAGTGATAGATGCAAAGGCAGTTCCAGGTGTAAGATACATATTGTATATTTGGGTGTAAATATTGCTAGTTAGTGGACCGAGATTCTCTACCAGACTATTATCTCTAACATAAGCAGTTTAGGGAATACCAATAATAGAGTTTGAAGTCCCTTATACAGTAGTTTTAGTTGATCCTTCAGTGTATCAAGGAGTAGTGGGAGATCCAGCAACGAAAGAAAAAAATTGAGTCTAGGTCTAAGAATATCTAGCATAAGTAGCACTACTAGTTCTACTAAGAGGGTTGGGAGTTGAGGAACGAGTTGGGGGCCTCGTGTGGTTCCTCTAGTAAAGCTGTGAAAGAGAGGTAGGGTTTTGTGGTTGTTTCCTTATATAAGAGGTTCAGTAAGAGATAACGCAATATATAATGGCAAAAAGGAATTATAAATTGGGAAAGTTATACTAAAATTTAATCCTAAATGAGTAATAGAGGAGTAAAGTATAAGTTCAGTGGAAGTGTAGTTCTAGTTATCCCTGTTTATTAATACTTAGTGAAGTGTAGTAATGGTTATATAAGTTGAGTATCATTAGCAGTATAGTAAAATATATAATTTGTAAATTATCATAAGTAAAATATCATTTTTTTTCAAGAAAAGGGAAATTTTAAGAAACACAAGTTCTTGAGTGGAATCAGTGATACCATCACCAACAACACTATGGTATTTCTTCTTATTATTGTTCCCATTTCGCTTCACTACTATAAATTGTAGGTCACCTAACAAGCCTTTCAAATCTATCTTGAGATGATTGATTTTCATAGAACTTATTCGAGAGCCAATATTGCTAAGCAACACCCGTAGCAACACTAGTAAAAATAGTTGCAAGAGCAGTAAGTAGTTTTCTATCATAAAAAATGATAGAAGCAAAGGTGGTTCCAAGTGTAAGATACATATTATATATATGCGTGTAAATATTGCTAGTTATTGGACTGAGCTTCTCTACTAGTCCCTTATCTCTAGCATAGGCAGTTTAGGGGATACCAATAATAGAGTTAGCAGTCCCTTATATAGTAGTTTTAGTTGATCCTTCAGTGTATCAAGGAGTAGTGGGAGATCCAGTAGCAAAATTAAAAAATTGAGTCTAGTTCTAAGAAGTTAAGTAAGAGATAAAGCAATATATAATGGCAAAAAGGAATTATAAATTGGGAAAATTATACTAAAGTTTAAGCCTAAATGAGTAATAGAGGAGTAAAGTATAAGTTCAGTGGAAGTGTAGTTTTAGTTATCCATGTTTAGTAATAGTTAGTGAAGTGTAGTAATGGTTATATAAGTTGAGTACAAGTAGCAGTATAGTAAAAGATATAATTTGTAAAGTATCATAAGTAAAATTTCATTGTTTTTCAAGAAAATGGCAATTTTAAGAAAAGCAAGTTCTTGAGTGGAATAAGTGATACCATCACCAACAACACTATAGTCTTTCTTATTATTATTGTTCCCCTTTGGATTCACTACTATGAATTGTAGGTCACATGTAAATTTAATGTTAATAGAACTTATTTTTCTCACTGAAACACATGAAAGTACAAAAAGAACATTCCCTTAAGTTAATGGGTATCATTGAATCTTGACCTTCAGACATGAAACACAAAGATTGAGTGGTGTTTATGGCTCTAGGGGTGTAGATTTCCTTATGTGTGACTATATTAGGTCTAAATTTTCACTATTAGCCTCTAATGAGCACTATAAATATTATGTCTTGAGTGCTCAGGTCTAACGTTAGGCCCAAAAGGGGCCCCCTACCAACCCACCCTATTCCAAGTCTTTATCATAATGCTTTATTTTGTTGATTATGTGGTCTTCCTGGCTTCTTATCCTAAGGATTTGCAAACTGTTCGATGCCTTGGATAGCTCTTGTGAACACCATCAGTTTGTGGACAGCAGTAGTGTTCCTTTAGCCTAGCTTAAGGCTCATTCCCATCAACTACACAAAGATAGAGCATCCTCTTGAATGGGAGTATTGCACTTGTACACTGTATGCAAGAACCTAAAATAGAATATTTCATCTTTAGACATCTTGTCTACTATGAAATTAGTTTTAGATATCACTGTTTTTTTAGAGACTGTAATAGCTCAAATATTTTCATATAGTAGGAGGACAACAGATGTATCGCCTTGCTTCTTCAACAGATACTTCACTTCTAGAAGAAAATTTTCATAGATAGAACTCACTGCATTTCTAACTCAAAGCTCATCATTTATTAATTACAACCTCTGGATAGATCCAATCACAAGAGGCATTATAAATAAACCTCCAATACTAGTTCTATCAGACAGTGTAGGCTTCAAGTCACACAACTAATGGATAGAAATAACCTCAAAACACCCTTGAACATAG
Organism: Pseudotsuga menziesii; assembly: GCA_001517045.1. Taxonomy (NCBI): domain Eukaryota; kingdom Viridiplantae; phylum Streptophyta; class Pinopsida; order Pinales; family Pinaceae; genus Pseudotsuga; species Pseudotsuga menziesii. Next base: position 16,330 of record LPNX010899420.1, on the reverse strand, counting down.
CCTTGGATATTAGAATAGTTGACAATAGACATCGTTGTTGGTATTGGGATTCTTCCTTGAAGTCCCTTGAACCCTCACTCATTTTGATCTTTTGGGCTCTCTAGGATTCAATAGTAAGAGTTTTTGCATTCTCCTTGCAGTCTTCTATTTATTTTTCAGCTCTTATGGAGTTTCCTTCGCACTCTCAATGATTACTACTTGTAATTTTTATAGTACTATTTGCCATTTTTGGCCACTAATGGAATTTCACATCTAAATTAAAGTAACCATGTGGTGACCTCTCATATGTTGACCAATGGATATTAATAAATGTCCATGATACAAAAGTATGACCCTAAACCTACTTGAAGTATAAAATCCAGTAATGGTACCTCACCATCATTCTGATATTTTTCCTTTCCAGTAATCATACATCAAACATAACTAAGTTCTTTCCTTGTACAAGTATCTATTAATTATGAACTCCCATCAGTTCAAAGTTTCAAACTTTTAGAAACTAAATATATAGTTTCTAATGAGCACGTGCAAGTTCAGAAAACTAGTAAAACAGACTTTAGATATCATGTAAAAAAGCAAACAGCATCTGCAGGGAACATCACTACCCACATTGGATTAACAAAAATCATTGCTTTCCATGAAATCTCAAGCACATTTTCTACATGATGGAAATGACCAAAACACTTCGAAGAGTATTATAAACATGCCAATATCTTAATCTAATACACAATCCATACCTTCACTCACTATGAAATTCCCAATCATAAATAACTCAATAGCTTACCTTGATGTGCTTATTGGAAATTCTACACTAACAATGGAAATTATAAGTAATTAAAAACAAAGAATCAAAATATAGCAATAGAGAATAATTCCTCTACAATCTAGGCAACATCCAAACGATATGGATAGTCCTTAGATCCTATATCATCTGGAGACTGAAATAGCTATGAGTTACAAAGTTTAAACTAGGAATGCAGGTTCAAGCCATTCGTTCAAAGAATATCTACAAACATTTAGGACACCATATACAATGTCCAGAACTCAACATTCCAAAAATCAACACCCATAAACATATTTTAGTTGTAGACATTTAACCCTTTACTTATGGTAGTAGTTTTAGACTTCGCCAAATGCTAAAATTCAGAGACTTCTCCCCATCAAGACTCATTCAGCTCCACAAAGGAAGTGGCTATGGAAGAAGACACAGTCCAACAGAGACATGTAGATATGGAAAATGAAGAAACAACTCTAGTGTTCGAAGTAGAGGATCAGCTAGAAGCCCACAGTGGGCAAGATTTTCACTAAAACATTAAGGTTTTATCTATTATTACTCGATAATAGTATTAGGGAAGTTATATTGAAGTAAGGCATTAAGTTTTGTGAAGAATAATGTAAGGGTAATGCTCGCTGTAGATAGAAATCTGTCAATTTTCATATATTTTAATTTATCGTGAATACACTACCTGAATAAATGTAGTATATCTACCAAGAGTTCAAAAATACAATGGAAAACCAATATTTATTAATGAGAACCACAATCTAATTAAATTGTGTACTTACATTCATTTCATTAACTTGAACAATGTCAAAAGGGAAACAAAAATGATAGATGAGACGTCGAGTGTGACTGCTTTAAAAAAAATACCAACAGTACATGAAAAATCAAATATATGTCCTCATGTTTCATCTTGTAGCAGGGAGGGAGGGGGTTGTTTGTTTCCAATCCTAAGGGATAGTGGGAATTGACTTATGCTTGGTGGTCAACAGTTACCACCTATAATAACACAGAAGCATTAGCTTTAAATCAAGTGATAAACATTCTGAGAGCCAGGCAGATTTAGAAACTTATTGCTAATGGAGACTCGATGATTATCATTTGCAAAATTAGAGACTTGAATCCCTCTGCATCATAATGGCTTGCAAGAATGATCTCTAGACCTAGAATTCAAATAATTTCAAGTATTTTGACTTAGGTAATACTATCAAATCCTCTAATGAGTCTGACCATTAAACAAGGACATGAATTCAATGGAAAAAAATGGTATGCTATAGAATCAAGGATTTCTGGTACAATATGTAGATCTTATCACTGATTTGCACCTAGGAATATTGACAATATAAACATTTGGAATTGCATGCACCTCAAATTGCAGGACAAGGTACAAAGTTCACCATGCCACATGAAATGGAGTTTAACTTCTCCCTGATGTATTCTTACTTGGGAAGAAGATTGAATTTATGGGTGATGAGATGGGCTATCGTAGCAGAGGTGGGATATATTAGGATTGTCTGGGGTGTTTCTTCAATCCATCAACCCTACTCTGTATCCTAGTATTTGATTAGATATCTGTAGAACTCCAAATAGAACAACATCAAGGGGAAGCAGTGGATTTATATGCATACTTGAGGAAATATGTGAGAAGGTTTTGCAGTTTAGACTAGAAGAGAACACCAAAGCTCAGAACAGACTGGCAACAATTTGGGCTCTTCTTCATTGCATTGGTCTAGCCTATTGACCTAAGGAATTTCAGGACATGGGAGAAAGTAATCCAACTTGATTTTCAATTTGTCTATTTTTTTAGGGACATTTGAGCCCTTGAGTATCCAATATTTTGAGACTGCATTTCCTCACTGCTCTGGGTGGAAAGCCTCCTAAATTCACAATGTTGTGAGACTACCTCTACTACAATGGATGGTCATAGGCATATAAGTCATATTTCATGTAAAATAGCAAAAACATGCATGGTAATAAGAAGGATGGTGCACAAGACTGAAGAAATCCAAGTACCAGTATCCCATTTCAACAATAGATTGTTTTCACAATTACAATTTCAACTGGTTCGAAATTCAGTGCTGGAAGTCAAAGTGGCAATACAAGGCGAACAAATTAAGAAAATTGTTGCAATTTTAGACTTATCCAAATGTTAAAATTCAAAGCCTTCTCTCCATCAAGACTCAGCCAGCTCCACAAAAAAAGTGGCTATGGAGGAAGACACATTCCAACTGAGACATGTAGATATGGAAAATGAAGAAACAAATCCAATGCTCAAAGTAAAGGATCAGCTGGAAGCCCACTATGGGCAATATTTTCATTGAAACATTAAGGTTTTATCTATTATTACTCGATAATAGTATTAGGCCAGTTATATTGAATTAAGACATTCAGTTTTGTGAATAAAAATGTAAGGGTAATGCTCACTGTAGACAGACATTGTCAATTTTCATATATTTTAATTTCTTGTGACTACACTCCCTGAATAAATGTAGTATATCTACCAAGAGTTAAAAAATACAATGGAAAACCAATATTTATTAATGAAATCCAAAATCTAATTAAATTGTGTACTTACATTCATTTCATTAACTTGAACACTGTCAAAAGGGAAACAAAAATGATAGATGAGACGTCGAGTGTGACTGCTTTCAAAAAAATACCAACAGTACATGAAAAATCAAATATATGTCCTCAGGTTTCAGCCTGTAGTGGGGAGAGAGGGGGTTGTTTGTTTACAATCCTAAGGGATAGTGGGAATTGACTTATGCTTGGTGGTTAACAGTGACCACCTATAATAACACAAAAGCATTAGCTTTAAATCAAGTGATAAAAATTCTAAGATCCAGGAAGATTCATAAACTTGTTGCTAATGGAGACTTGATGATTATCATTTGCAAAATTAGAGACTTGACTCCCTCTGCACCATAATGTCTTGCAAGAATGATCTCTAGACCTAGAATTCAAAGAATTGCAAGTATTTTGACTTGGGGAATACTATCAAATCCTCTAATGAGTCTAAACATAAGAAAAAGGAACGGATTTAAGGGAAAATAAGGGTATGTTATAGAATTAAGGATTTCTGGTACAATATGCGGATCTTACCACTAATTTGCACCTAGGAATATTGACAATATAAACATTAGGAATTGCATACACCTCGAATTGCAGGACAAGTTGCAAAGTCCACCATGACACATGAAATGGAGTTTAACTTCTCTGATGTATTCTTGCTTGGGAAATGGATTGAATTTATGGGTGATGAGGTGGGTTATCATAGTAGAGGTGGAATATATCAGGCTTATCTTGGGTGTTTGTTCATTCCATCAACACTAATATGCATCCTAGTTGTTGAGTAGAGATTTGTTGAACTCCAAATAGCTCAACATCAAGGGGAAGCAGTGGATGTATATGCATACTTGAGGAAATATGTGAGGAGTTTTTGTAGTTTAGACTAGAAGAGAACACCAAATATCAAAATAGAGTGGCAACAATTTGGGATATTCTTCATTGCAGTGGTCCAGCCTGTTAACCTAAGGCATTTTGGGACATGGGAGAAGGTAATCCAACTTGATTTTCAATTTTTCTAGTTTTTTTTAGGAACATTTGAGCCCTTGGGTGTCCAATATTTTGATACTGCGTTTCCTCACTGCTTTGGGTGGAAACCCTCTTAACTTGACAAAGTTGTGAGACTACCTCTGCTACAATGGATGGTCATAGGCATATAAGTCATATTTCATGTAAAATAGAAAAAATATGCATGGTAATAAGAACAATGGTGTACAAGACTGAAGATCTTCAAGTAGCAGTATCCCATTTCAACAATAGATTGTTTTCACAATTACAATTTCAACTGGTTCAAAATTCAGTGCTGGAAGTCAAAGTAGCAATACAACGTGAACAAATTAAGAAAATTGTTGCAGTTTTAGACTTAGCCAAATTTTAAAATTCAAAGACTTCTCCCCATCAAGACTCTGTCAGCTCCACAAAGGAAGTGGCTATGGAGGAAGACACAGTCCAATAGAGACATGGAGATATGGAAAATGAAGAAGCAGCTCCGGTGTTCAAAGCAGAGGATCAGATGGAAGCCCACAGTGGGTAATATCTTTACTGAAACATTAAGGTTTTATCTATTATTACTCAATAACAGTATTAGGGCAGTTATATTGAAGTAAGGCATTCAGTTTTTTGAAGACAAATGTAAGGGTACTGCTCACTGTAGACAAACATTTGTCAATTTTCATATATTTTAATTTCTCGTGACTACACTTCGTGAATAAATGTAGTATATCTACCAAGAGTTCAAAAATACAATGGAAAACCAATATTTATTAATGAAATCCAAAACCTAATTAAATTGTGTACTTACATTCATTTTATTAACTTGATCACTGTCAAAAGGGAAACACAAATGATAGATGAGATGTCGAGTGTGATTTCTTTCAAAAAAATACCAACAGTACATGAAAAATCAAATATATGTCCTCATGGTTTAGCCTGTAGAAAGGAGGGAGGGGATTGTTTGTTTACAATCCTAAGGGACAATGGGAATTGACTTATTCTTTGTGGTTAACAGTGACAAAATATAATAACATAGAAGCATTAGCTTTAAATCAAGTGATAAAAATTCTAAGAGCGAGGGAGATTCAGAAACTTATTGCTAATGGAGACTCGATGATTATCATTTGCAAAATTAGAGACTTGACGCCCTCTACACCATAACGTATTGCAAGAATGATTTCTAGACCTAGAATTCAAACCATTGAAAGTATTTTGAATTGGGGAATACTATCAAATCCTCTGATGAGTCTGATCATTAAACAAGGACATGGATTCAATGGAAAATAAGGGTATGCTATAGAATCAAGGATTTCTCGTACAATATGCAGATCTTATCATTGATTTGCACCTAGGAATATTGACAATATTAACATTAGGAATTGCATGCACCTCAAATTGCAGGACAAGTTGCAAATTTCACCATGCCACATGAAATGGAGTTTAACTTCTCCCTGATGTAATCTTGCTTGGGCAGCAGATTGAATTTATGGGAGATGAGATAAGTTATCGTAGAAGAGGTGGGATATATCAAGCCTGTCTGGGGTGTTTCTTTAGTCCATCAACACTACTCTGCATCCTAGTAGTTGAGTAGAGATTTGTAGAACTCCAAATGGCTCAGCATCAAGGGGAAGCAGTGGATGTATATGCATACTTGAGGAAATATGTGAAGAGGTTTTTCATTTTATACTGGAAGAGAACACAAAAGATCAGAACAGACTGGCAACAATTTGGGCTCTTCTTCATTGCAGTGGTCCATCCTGTTGACCTAAGGCATTTTGGGACATGGGAGAAGGTAATACAACTTGATTTTCAATTTGTCTATTTTTTTTTAGGAACATTTGAGCCCTTGGGTATCCAATATTTTGAGATTGCATTTACTTACTACTCTGGGTGGAAACCCTCCTAACTTCACAAAGTTGTGAGACTACCTCTGCTACAATGGATGGTCATAGGAATATAAGTCATATTTCATGTAAAATAGAAAAAAATTCCATGGTAATAAGAAGGATGGTGCACAAGACTGAAGATCTTCAAGTAGCAGTATCCCATTTCAACAATAGATTGTTTTCACAATAACAATTTCAACTGGTTAGAAATTGAGTGTTGGAAGTCAAAGTGGAAATACATGGTGAACAAATTAAGAAAATTGTTGCAGTTTTAGAATTATCCAAATGTTCAAATTCAAATACTTCTCCCCATCAAGACTCAGTTAGATCCACAAAGGAAGTGGCTATGGAGGAAAATATAGTCCAACAGAGAAATTGAGATATGGAAAATGAAGAAACAACTCCAGTGTTCGAGGCAGAGGATCAGCTGGAAGCCCACAGTGGGAAAGATTTTTACTGAAACATTAAGACCAGGCACATCTAGAGGGTATTCGACATAGCAAACGCTAACAGAACTGGCATGTAGAAAATTCCCTTGAGTTATAGTCATCCCATATAATGGGAACCTATAGGGTATCATTCAATACAGACAGGCTGCAGGCATAATCCACAATAGGGCGAGTGCAAAAAGTAATAAGCAGCAACATGGAAAATCATTGGCGCAACTATGACTGCACAACACATGGGTTTTTATCAAAAATTCACTAAAAATTTATCGATTCACAGTAAATAGATAAACTTACCAAGGATTTTCTAAGCAAAGAACGTGATGTTGATGCCAGAGGTGCAGAATTCGTGGCCCGCCTCTTCAAAATCCTCCAGGTTCTCTTCAATGTTTCTTTATCCATGGCAGCTATGGCAATTAAATGGAGAAATTGTAAACTCTCAAAAATGGTTAGTATCAATCCCAATCTCCTCAACGGGTATTACCAATCTCCATATCCATAACCCACCAAACCCTCCAATGTTTGGCGCCAACAGATAAACTATTCGACACGAACTAGCAGGTTCAGTAGTAATCAGAATTGAAGGATGGTGGTTAAGGAAAATCGGCCATTGACCATGAATGCCATTGCCTTAGAGGTGGGTGCATAGCTATTTGGTAAACTAGTTGTGTCGTAGTTGGGTCGAGCTGCCCATGAAAATATATTTTTTCAATTTCTTTATATATATATATATTTTATTTTTATTATTTTATTTTGAAAATATATTTTTTTGTTTATATATATATATATATATATTTTATTTTATAAATTATGTAGATTTTTTTGGTTTTGTTTTATT